>VZRF01010507.1:96821-129116 GCA_013396875.1 Vireo altiloquus
TGAGCGGCCTCTCCCGGCGGGACGCGGCTCTCCCCGGGCAGGGGTCTGGCCGCGCTCGGCGCACACGTCCGGCACCGCGGGGCGGCAGGGCGGCCGCGCTCCCTCCGCGCCGTGAGGAGCGGAGCGGGGCGGGGCCGGGGGGACACCGCCCGTCGGGGGGCCCCGGTCGGTTTCGTGCGGGGTGGGCAGCGCGGGGAGCGGGAGCCGGGCTGCCCCGGCCGGGGCACCTGCAGCCTCTCCCCCGGGGACGGGAGGGCGGGGGCTTCTCGACTCTCCGCCAGCTGCCTCGGGGAGCGAGGCTTCAAAGCTCACCTGGGTGCCTTCACATCTCTGACAAGTTCTTCACAGCCGTCGTGTTTCTACGACCAGTTTTTGAGGGAGGGATATGTGTGTGTCTGTGAGAATATTTTGGGTTTTAGGGCCCTTCAGGGAAGGAAAGGAAGTAGGTGACTACAGGTTACCGGTGCACGTTTTTTAGCAGTTTAAGTGTCACTCCAAAGGCACTCAGTAGCACACCAGTGAGATTGGATCCCATAAGTCAGAAGTTGTGGGCACGCTGGAGCAACACCAAGTAAAACAGCATGGGCTGGCAATGTTGTGTCCAGACAAGTGCACACGCTCCCACTACCTGGTGGCAGAGCAGCAGCTTTGCACCATCATAGTAAGTTTATACCAAGCCAGAACTAAGCAGATGAGACGTGTGTGTATGCATTCTAGTAAGAGATGTATTAGTAAGAATACGTGAGCGCAATTACAAAGCTCCAGCTGACCTCATCCAGAAGAAAATATTATATATGTTAATTATAAGGTTTGGCTTTCTTCGGGAAACATTACGGATCCCTTAAAGAAGATGTCTGCTTGGTCCCAGTCCTGCAGTGGGTTCTAGCTGCTCAAGATCATACCTGCAAGGGGCTCCTGTTGTTTTCATGGGTTTGCTTTGGTCACAGAAACCTTATGGTACTTTTGGTAATTCATAGAGGCCTAAATTTATGCTGTACACATAATAAGAGTCGCTAGTTAGGAAATGTCAACGACATTCCACTTTGTTTTTCTGAATAAAACATATTACAAAAATATAATCCAAATTAATCTCTTGAACCTTCTTCAGTATTTTATCCATGTTCATGCATTGTTAGGTCAGGATGTAGGCCAACTGTTAATGGCAATTTGTTAATGAGAGGGTTTTATTTCAGACACTGTTTCACAGGAACATTGCTCAGTTTTTCAGTGCATATACTAGTTGCAGCCACTTCAGCTTTAATCACATTGCTGCTTTCTTCACAGGATTTCTCCCTCTGAGTTATGGAGTGGGTTTAATCAGTATGTAAGAAATTGCCCACTTTATCTTTTTTTTAGTTAATCATCTGTTTTTATTAAGCATTCTGGGAAATGTTTGCCTGATGATGTACCGCAGGTCAGGCAAGTAGTAGTAGTGTGTCATTTTCTTTTATGACTGTACATCACAGGGAGGGGATGCAGCATTGCTGTGTAAGAATGTTACAGTTACTTTTGTTACTTGTTTTATCAAACCATATTTCCTCCACATCTTCTAAGACACTCTTGATTGTGCTGGGTTGGTAAATTAGGATCAGAGGTCCTGCTGGCAAAGACTGAAAGGAAGCCAATAATTGCCATGATCCTTTTTCAAGTTCTAGCTTGTAGCTGTGAAAATTGCTCATGGTGTTCTGTAATACAGTAGGACAATGACTTATTAACTGCTACATGCTATTGCATCAGCAGAACCTGACTGAGCAGCAGGTGACTGTGTGAATAGTTGGCAACCAGGCAAGAAACCTCGTATTTTATTTTGCATATGGTGTAGACATTGCTCTTTCAATAATAATTACATGAAAAGGAGGATTCATTATTTTCCTGAGTAGTTTGGAGAACAGAATTATTGTTCATCAAAATTTGTGTTTGCAGAAGATTCTACTTTGTTAGACATTCAGTACCCATTGGAGGGCTCCCCAGTAAAAGAGAAGTGGTGGTTGTGACAAAGGGATGTGTTGAACACAGGATGGCAGCTTCTAGCTGATGTAAGATTTCTGGGTGTCCACTACAGGCGGAAAACCAGTTTCTAGGAATTTTAACCCAACATCTTAAACCAAACTTGTTGCAAGATGAAAAGCAAAGAATCTCTCCACATAGGAATAGCCCTTGGTGAAGCCTCTGTTTTCCTCCGAGCCGTTTGTTGAAGCTTGAAGCGGGAGGGTGAGGATGGCTGCTCCTCTGTCCCTGACTGTCCTCACCTCCTACGCATGCATGCGTGTTCCTGCCCAGGCACAAGCACACACAGCTCCTCTTGTTGGCTGACCCTTCACACCATCCACCCTGTGGGGAGGAGAGCAGTGCTCAGCTTCTGAACTACTGGTGGCAATAAGAGAAGCCTTTTTATGTCCCCATTCCATCCCCGTGAACAAGGGCTTTCTGTGTCTTCCCTTGTGCTGCTTTCCTCTGTGTTTTTGTTGCCTCCTTTCCCTCACAAGAGTTCCCATTTCTCTGCTTTCTGCTTAAGAGATCAATCATTTCGAGATATCAGCATTTTGAACTCATTTGGGGACAAGGGTAGAGGTAGCAAATGGATGGAAGGTGTTACTGGCTCTCAGAGCCCTTTTTTGATGCAAAGACTATTGCTGATGTGATTGTAGTTGACAAGTCTGTTAAAATAATACCAAAGACTTTTGCTTAGATTATTTCTCCCTTCTGGCTTTCCAGCTTTCTTGAAAATTGACACGATTCTCCTGAGTTGTGGTGCCTAAAATCTGCCCTGGGAAATTGGAACTAACAGGATGTATTCTTCCAGAATCGCTGTCCTACATACAGATGAATGGGAATAAAGCTGAATATAGGGCATTTATAAAGCCAAGATTTAAAAAATAGTGTTGTTATCTCTCACCTTTTAAAATTGCTCAGGAGATGTGGTCAGATACTGTGAAAGCTGTCTAAACAAGTTCTGTAAGTAAAGTGATATTTTCATGTTATACTGCTGACAGAAAATGATGCATTTTGGAAAATAATGCAGACCTGAGGTCTTAATTTCTTTTTACTTTTAATTTGTTTCTCCTTACAGCTCTAGGAGGTGAGACATTAACTGTGGATAAGTGTTTCAACAAGTGTCAATCAGAGAGTAATCAATTTTCCTAGAAATATTTTCCTAAGAGATATTTTTGTGGAAGGTAATTCCAAAGAAAACTAAATGCACAGTGGAAAAGTAATTAGATTATAAGTTTGCTGCAATGGCAAACGGATGACTGCGAATGTACCCAATCTATGTGAGTGGATCCAGAATGTATCTAAAATTCTGAACTATGGCAATATAGGTAGCAGTTGGACAGTTACAGTATCCGTGACTGAGCATAAATAAGTCACAGCAAAAGATAGAGATTCTTGTGCTGTTCACATAATCAATAGGTTCCAGTTTCTGATTCACTGGTGTAATTAAAAAAAATCAAACAAAAAACAAAAAAAAACCCCATTGTCTGTTGCTAAAGATTAATTTATCCAGTTTTTGTTATCTTCTGGTTCTCCTAATCATACTGTCTTTTTCAGCTTGGAGGTCTATAGTAAAGTTAGATGTGGGCTTTTCAAAGAAGAATCCAGAATATTTAAGACATTGCTGCGTGAGAGGAATGCTGCAGCAATTTGTTCCCTAAAACATTTCTTATGTATTTTGGTTTAGATGTTGTTGGTTGGGGTTTCTTTAAGGGTTTCTCTGAAGCCCATGGTGAAAATGCAGGAAATTAATGATAAGCCATGAGAATGAAATACTATAAAAAAAAGAAAAAATGTCCTGGAGAAAGCATCATTTTGTGTTGCAGCCAGTGAGAGTACTATAATAAATGAACCCAGCCACACAAGGAAGGCTCATTTTAGCTGATTTTCAAATCTTTCCATTTTCACCTTTAACAGCTTCTAGTGCTGAGAAACAATCAATGAAGCATTATTGCTGAAGCAGCTGTATAGTCTCCTTTGTCATTGCTGTCACTGCTCCATTTCAAATTTCTTTTTCTTAATACTGTCATCTTAAAGACTGTGAAGATATTTTTGGATTGATGTGTTCTACGTGGTATCTAACATCTTACCAGTGAATACGTCTTGGATTTTAATTACGCACACAGAAGTAGCTTTAGAGTTCACTAAGTGATTTTCATGCTTGCTGACACCTGATATGTGTTGTAGGCCTTCTTGTACATAGTTTCTGACAATTCACCAGTAAGTATTTATGCTGTCATTCTGTTCCAGATTAATAGCAGTAAGTTTTGTAGATAAAATAATATACTATGCTTTAATAGTACAACTGTTACTTACCTTAAAGTTTGACTGTAGGTTGTCAGCCTTTTCATTTTGCAGAGTTCCTTTTGATGCCAAGTAGGTTTTTCTGTAAGGGTGCTTTAGGAGAAAATCCTGTGAGTTTACTGCTAGTAGAAATGGTCAGTGTGGTAACTGTAGCAATTATAACCAGAGCCTGGTCTGAACTGAATGTTGCATTGCTTTATAAAAAGTGATACAGTTTTTGTATCAGCTTCATGTGAGCAGTGTGACTTCTCAGAGTGGTTGAGACTTTGGGTAGCTCTGACAGACATTTCTTGGTTCAGCTTTCAGGCATAATCCCTTAAACCTGTTTGGAAAGAATCACCTGTGATGTGGGAAGATAAATTCAGTCTCTATTTATTTGATCTTCTGCTGAGATTGCAGATAGGGTGCCAGTTGGTGCCATCTGCGTTTATAGATTTTGCAATACTATTCAGGGGGAGATTATCTGAAAGCCGAATCAGTTTACATAGGTAAGTGAATTGCAGTTTGCAAGGCCTGTGTCTGGGATCATTGTAAACAGGTTTTTCAGACTTTTCATTGAACTTTCAGTTGTCAAAACCTGACCTCATCACTGAAGTGTGTGGTGGTGATAAAGCGCCAGTGTTATATGCTGGTAGATACATGCAACTTTAATGGTTATGTACTCTTGTTTTGTCTCTTAGCATGTGTGTATTGCTTCGATACATCATCTGCAGATAGCAAGTTTGTGAAAAAGTTTATGAAAAAATCTTTCATATAAAGGAGTGGGGTCTTTATTAAATGTTTAATAAGTCATATATATAGATATATATATATACAATGCTGTAAAAATAGTTTCTGCTCCTGCAGTTAAAGCACCTGTAGAAGAGAAGATGCTGCAGATGTGACTACATATATTCTGTTAGATATTAGGAGTTTACTGATGTTCTGGTTTCAGCTGAGTTATTTTCCTTCATAGTTGCTGGTATAGTGCTGTGTTTAGTGTTTAGTATGAGACTAATGTTGATAACACACTGATGTTTTCATTGTTGCTGAGCTGTAGTCACACCAAGTCAGGGACTTTTCAGTTTCTCGTGCTGTGATAGAAAGCAGACTGAGGTGTACGAGAAGTTGGAAGGAGATGCAGGCAGGATAGCTGATCACAACTGACCACAAGGATGTTCCACACCAAGTAGCATTGTGCTCAGCAATAAAGCTGGGGGAAGAAGAGGGGGATTACAGTGATGGTGTTTGTCTTCCCAAGTCACTTTTACCTGTGATGGAGTGCTGCTCTACTGGCGATGAATGAACTCTAGCCTGCCCATGTGAAGCATTGATTGAATTCCTAGTTTTGCTTTGCTTGTGTACATGGCTTTTGCTTTACCTATTAAGGTGTCTGTTAAACTGTCTGTATCTCAGCCATGAGTTTTATAATTTTTACTCTTCTGATTCTCTCCCCTATCCCCATGAGGGAGAGTGAGTGATGGTCATGACAACTAAAGCAATATTTGTACAGAATATGTCAACGGAATTCTTTGTGTGCAAAGAATGACAGCATCTTTCTGCACAACTGTTTAGTGCCGATGAATAATACATACTGAATTATGCTTGAAATATAAATATTGGAGAGTATCTTGTGCAAATACTCTAGTCCTTGCAGCCTTCAATGAAACTTATTTCAGAAAATAAGGCAGTAGATATACATGGTCATCATGACAATTTTGGCAATTGTAACTCTATTTCATAATAGCCACCTGATAAAACCTGAATGTCATTCTGCACAGGCAGGTCTGAGTAATTTGAAGTTTACAAGAAAATTTTAAATGTAAGTTCTAGCTTAAATATGGCAATGTATTCTTTTATTTTGCGTGTTGGAAATAGTAGCATATATTTTAATTTTATATTCAATCATATTTGTGGATATGCTTCTGTGCTGTTAGAAAATTGTTTTAAGTTCAGTGTAAGTGAAGGGATAAATTTGGCATAATAGTAAAAGTTTCATGCATTCATACATCTCTTCACTCTCTCTCTGCGCTGATTTTTCTCAGGCTAGTTTTTCTCTGGTATGATTTACTTTTGAGGAGTTAACACATGTCTCATTTTTCTCTGTTCTAGGGGCTTTTTAAGCTACTAATAGACATAGTACATGACAGCTGATGTGTAAGATACTCCACACACTGCCCCACTGATTGTGCTGCTGAGATGGTAGATCATTTAGCAGAGGTATCCATTTTGCAGAAATGTGTATGGGGTTTGTGTTGCACATACCTGTCTATTCAATCATTAGTCATGATCATGACTGCATAAAATCAGTGCAATTACCTTCAACCAATCTTTACATCTAAGTGGCCCAGACCACATTCCATGACAGCCCTGACAGCTTGAATTAGGGCTTGCCTTTTATCGCAGCTGAATTTGGAGTACAGAAATATCGAGCCTTTCTTGAGCTTGATTAGCACAAAAATGGTATATGTTAATGTGAAAAATTCCAGTCTAGAACAGAGCCTTTGGAATATTCTAAATTTTTGCTGCTTGGCCAGCCCCTGTCAACAGTTTACCTTATTTTTCTGTTGCTCATTGCATGACTTGTACAGTAGATTAACAATCTTTAAGGGGGCATTGGGACTGTTTCACATACTCGTGTGCACTGTACTCTGCATAGTATGCCTCTGCTTCCCAACAAGATTTAAAGAATGCCTAGGCAAGGTCAGAGAATAGAAGTCCACATTTTCAGCAATGTCTCCAGCTCTTGGCTTGTGTTCCCTTATTCTTTACACAGACTCTTTGGATATGGGCAAGGAAAGAGTCTCAATAAATATTTTATTTGTGAGCAGGTTGTAGCTTCTTTTTTTTTCCAGGTCAATCAACCTTGTAGCACCCTTTAACCCCCACTTTTTTATTTTGTTGTTGTTAAATCACTGAGAGGAAGAGGTTCTGCCTTACATCCCAAGAAGATCATACAAAAATAGGACTAGAAGAGACCTTATGGCGTCATCTACCCCAATTCTTCTGCCTCAGATTAGGATCATCCATATCCGTCGTCTGTGTCTTGCTCTAAGGAACTCAGTGGTCTCCCTTCCATCATGACACATGAAAATTTTCTTTGTGTGTTATCCAATTCACACCTTTCCTGTAGTAATTTAATACCACAGTTGCTCATCCTACATCCATCTAGGACAAAGCAAGTAATTATTTTTTGTGTATTGTGTTTTATTAACTATTGTAGCCTGCTGTTGTTGACCTCAGAGGTGCTGGGTTTTGTACACGAGTTATATTTGTTGCTTTTCTTTGGGTTACCTTTCATTACTTCACATCTATTTTGTTTGTCCAGTAAGAATATGTTTGTCTTGCGGCTTTAATGTTGTAGGATAAAACAGAATGGGATCCTCTTCATACTTACTGACACAGTGAGGATCTTCTTTTCAGCACTGTGACTCTCTTTCAGTGGTTAAATTGGTGAGGAGAAGAGACAACTGGGATGCGGTGATACTTTCATAAAAACATGAATGGCATGGCAAGGGGCTTAGGGATAAGTTGTTCATTTTTTCTCCCAGTACAAGAACTAATGAGCATGAAATGAAACTAGCAGGTGTTGGGTTTGGAATAACAAAAAGAGGAGTTTTGTCATGCACATATATTAAGCTGTGTAACTCCACAGGATGTTGTGGATACTGAAAATTTATACCAATTCAAAGTGAAACTGGACAAAATTAATGGAAAAAAAGAGTCTGTAAGGGTTTATTAAATACATAAGCATGACCTCTGGCTTTGAAAGTCCCTGAGCTGCAAATTACTGGAGACAAGCGTATTTGGGGAAAGAATGACTAAACGATTACACTATTCTTATGTTCTTCCCCAGACATCTGCTTTTGGCTGCTCTTGGAGACAGAGGTACTGGGTAGAAGATTTGACCTGGCATAATTTTAGATTTGTCCTTTTAAATTTTAAAAACTCAAGACACGTTTGTCTATGAGTTAACAACTCAGGGTAGCATCTGCAACCCTTGTACTTTTTAGAGCAAAGGCCTCCAATCCATTTTCCTTATAATTTAAGACAGAATAACTTTCTTAATAAAACACAAAGATTACCATGAACATTTGTCTCCTGCCAGTTGGCGTCAATTGCAAATTATGTTTCATTTCAGTCATGCTAAACTGCCAGATGAGATAATACATATTGTCTCATTTAGGCAATCTAAGCAGCTATGTCTGTAATCCTAACTTGGCTTTTCTAATTTCTTTTCTGCTATGCGTGTGTGAAATTGTATTTAATATGAAAGTTTTTCGGTTTTTTGCCCATCTCCCTTCTACTGTAGATACATTTTAACTGCTTACATGAACACATGCTACATGAGATTCTATGCAGGGTTAGAGAAAAGACTGAAAGTGTTTAGGTCTCTGATGGGGACAGAGCAGTATAGAGGGAGGGGAATGCTCTATTACTCTTTACAGACACTGATTTACTGGCTTGATTTAGATTGTTGATTCAATGGTACATCTTTAGGGCACTTGTCAGCTGATCAAAACCCATAACCACACAATGCAAATGTCTCATGTAAACACAACTTTTCATCTCCACTTTTAATACTAGTAGGTTGTCTGCTCTGTCAGATACTATTCATCTCTCTGTGACTCTGACTATACCCAAACAGATATTATTTGTACTTTTTCAGCTGATGTGAATGCAGCATCCTCAGCTCAGGCAGAATTGACAGAAATGTGCTTGTGTCTGCACTTGCTTGGGCATAGATTTGTATTGCATGCTGTTCATACAAAATAGTGATGCCCCAAATGGTCATCTGGCATTAATGAAGACACAGCCGTGTGTTACACATGCCTTCTTTACTTTTCTGTCATGTATTAATATGTTTAACATGTTTTGGCTGGGTTTTCCCAAGTGAGTATGGGAATTAAATTAACAGTGCTTTTCCCTCCAGGCTCTATCTGTAGGCTTCTTTGTGTTGTACCCCATAAATGTTTCCTCTATTCCTGTAATACCGAATAAACAACGTTATGTTCCTCTTCCCAGTGGTTTGGGGCATGAGGAGAAGCAATTTTGCCAGGAGGTGGAAAGCCTGTGCAGTGATTATAGTGGCAGTGCATATGTTTTATACCAGGTATTAGGCTGTTCTGTGTTACTGATGGTTATTCCAGTTCCCAGATTTATCCTGTGCTGCTGCAGTGGAGTCTGGGTGGAAGAGGCAAGGACAGTGCAGGTAGTAGTAAGTTCCTTCCTGAGCCTCTGCTGTCTGTAACTACACCTGCTGTTGGGCTAAATTGATCATACTTAAACTCCATGCAGTTTGCTTCACATACCAGAGTGAGCTTTATATGAAGTGTGTGGCTTTGGAGGTGGGGAAGAAGAGGCAACATTGGTTTGTGTTGGTGGAGATGTTGAAGTTTGTTGTAAATAACTGTGAGTACTGTTTTGTTATTGTTGGGATGTTTGTATATAGTAACTACTTTGATCTCTACACACTGAGTGAACATTAATTAATGTTACTACAGGAAAGTTGTTTTCTGATTGCCTTAAGAATAGACTGTAGGAAGCCCTAGAATTATCCTTTTGTTCAAGTATCATCATTTGATACCTGAAAATATTTGAACTGATGATGTATTTGCATATAGCAAATAGAATTCTCTTCTTGGAAGGATTATTAAAGCTGTGCCAAATTCAATTACTTACAGTCAACAGCATCACAGCTGGGTATTTTAGAATTGATAAAGGAAACTATTCTGTTTAGGCAGTAAGGTTTTCCAGCTCTTCTATTGGACTAAAACACCTCCCCTGTATGGACAGAGGAAGATTCACCTGTCTTTAACTGATTATACTTACAAGTGTGCCAGGTAACATGAAGCTACTCTTTAGATATATAACTGTCTTTTAGCTGAAGAATAGTGCAAGTTTCTTTGCCAGAGATTCAGGTATCCGAGAGGCTCATACTTCACATGTGATCTCTGAAAACAGTTAAAAATTTTTTTTCTCAGAAAAAAACAATCTCTTTAATGGTTTTTCTCCATTTAGCCTTCTGCTGTTTAGTTATGCTGAAAAAAAAAGAAAAAAATAAAAATGGTATTGTATCTAGGTAGCTATCACAATTGATTGATTGTTCTTTGACTTCAGATACTCATTGAGTAATTTTTTTTTCCAGTGAAGGTGAAGAGTTTGGATTTGATTCAAAGAAACCAAATAATTTGGAAAATAAGTATCTCTCTTTCCTATGTACCTTCCTTTACTGGAAGGACTGAACAAAGACTAATCGATGTCAGTGCTATCATTACTCTGTTGTGTTCTTCTGTATTTGATAATGTGAAATGCTATTTAGAAGTGCTGGCTAATTAAAATCCAGTACATCAAACTTGTGTCTGTCTGGCCTGAGGCATCATTTATCAGCTAAAGAGAGAAGTATATGTGTAGCCATCTTTGCGAATGTGTAATATACTCCACGATGTCTCCAAAGGTCTTCAGATGTTACGGCTCATATGAGGAAGATGTTGGTCTGATAATTGAGGAATGAGCAATTACAGTCCCAGTGTATGGTGAAGTGGTTTGCAGTCTGGGGGAGACAAAATTATCTGCTACTTATTTTTTGTGGGCTGACTTAGACCATTATATCCTTCCTCAGTCAAATTCTCAGAAATATGAAGTTTTGTTTTTAGAAAGCAGGGTTTTGTTTCCTGTGGTTTTCTGCACAGCCTCAGAAGCTCAGAACATCACTATGTATATTCTTATTTAGAGAGGAAGCAGGTATGGTCAAATATTTGTTTTTTCTAAATGAACTGTAATTTTTAAGAATAACAAAAAACCCCATTACATTAAATAGGAACAAATAAGCACTGGCTTAATATACAGAGATGTCTAGAAGAGTCCTGTGCATGGGGCACTGTAGTCATAAATACAGGAGAGGGCAGAAGGTCCAAGTAACAGTGCAAGGGTGGGTATTAGGGCTCAAGACATGAACTCCAAAATCTGGGCTCCTCCTGGTAAAACCTGCAGATCTCTCGCCCCAGCTCTTTGTGAGCTTCCTTGCTCAGGACAGGGAGTATTCTGTTGTCTTTGGATAGCCACAGGCATCTTGATTTTGCTCGAGAGAAGCAAAGAGTGTATCTCTTAATTTGCGTTTATCTCATTGCCTGATGGTAGAAATAGTCTCTGTGCTGGTCTTGCAGGGAAGCTGGTGTCCTACTTAAAGAACAATAAATACATCCACCCATCTCTTCTGTCTGCTGCTCACAGATGGCAACTTTATAGATAAAGTCTCTTTGCTGTACATCACTGTTCTGGTTTTGCATGTAACTTTAAAGTTAATTATTTGATCCTGGATGTGCTGTATGTGCTCTCTGAATTTAACTAGTTCGAATTGTGTGTTTCTGTTGTTTTAACATGTGCATGCTGTTACTCCATTAATGGTTTAGTAATGTAGTAATAGTCTTTGTCTATGAACCAAGAGAGAAATGGAAGTTGCTGCTCAGAATTGTCCTTAGTGAGTAGAGGCTGATTTTAAGCTTTGAATCTTAATTTTTCCATACATACTTATTTTAGTTGTTTTTATTTGTGTGTGTGTGTTTTCATTTGACTGAGATAAAGATCTAAAATGAAAAACTACTATATATGGCTGTAGTCAGCATAAACCTGTCTATGCTGCAGAAGCTTGATTTTTTTCTCTGTTTTATTTTCTCCTTTATTCTTTGAAGTTCAGATATCCTCACAGTGGAATAAATGGCTCAGTAGTTGGTCCATCCCCCTGGATTATGGATCTAATGAGAGCCAAGTTTCTGAATTCCTCCTGTGTAATGTATCTTATTTTGAATATAGGATACATTTGTTTTTCAGAAAGGGCAGACATACCTAACCTGTCAGCCAGTTGGAGGAGAAGCAGCTGTTGAATGAAAAATTTCGTATTCCTTCTTCTGTCATTTAACATGATCAGGAAGTAGTTGGTTTTCCTTTTCCTTGGCATGTAGATTTCCTTTGCATTGTAGACTGGCACAGTATGACCCATATCCACTTTTGTGGTTGCTGACCAAAAGCTCAGACTCAGAGAGTTTTGTAATTCTGAGGGCTTTTGCATCTTGAAGTTTTAAAAAGTAAATGAAGCAGTCAAGAGAAGATTTGGTCTAAAAATAATTTTGTTTCTCCTGTTGCATTGGGTTATTGGGGAGTTCAAGCCTGTGAAGAGGCCTGTAGCTGTGTCTGCATCCTCAAATGCCACTGGGGTAGCTGGCATTGAGTCTGGCAATGGAGGCAGTTTCTGAGGTGCTGGCAACCATTTGGTGAATGCCTCTCTCTCCTTTTCCAGCCATATGTAAGTGATCTGAGCATTGCCCTGGGTGGGTGAGTTGCTTCATCACTAATGTGTGTGACTTTCTGGAGGGAGTGTGTGGTCCAAGAGACCTCACAGATTTCCTGGACATGGCCCACACTGTAGTTGTGTCTGCTATTTATTATATCCTTTCAGAAACAGAAGATAAACTAGTTTCCCTAAAGACTATATTTTTTCATATGCTTAGATGAGTTTCTGCCTGTCGAGGGGAGATATTTTGGCTTCCTTTCACTTATTTTTCTGTGTACTGATGGTTTTGCGCAGTTCAGCTGGAAGATTCACCACCTACACATTGGTTTGTTCCAGCACAAGACACGTAGCTGTTTAAATCTGTGAATAGTTAAATTTTTAAACACATGTACTGTCTGGAAAATAGTATAAAAGCAAATGGTTGTGCGTTGCCGTTTTTATGATATTTAATATTTATAATAATGTGATTGTTTGTTACATTGGTAACTTTTAAGATGTATTTTGAGTCTCACAAAAAATCACCGTCTTAATTTTGCTTGATTGGGCATGTGAAACAAGTAGTGTTTGACCGTAATTGGCATGCAGAACAACTAACACATGAATTTTCAGGACAGAAATCTATGAAGAAAATATAATCAGATATAATCCTCATAGTATCATATCCCCTTCAGCATCTAGCCTTCCCAATTAAGTAAGAGGAAGAAGTTTATTGAGTTTTAACTTGAAATACATAATTTAATACTATGCAGCTATGCAGTTAAAACTAAAAAGAAAATGGGTCTGAGAAACCTAAAAACTGTTAAAGAACTAGGAAAATACATAAAATCTGAGTTTGAGGCAGTAATGAAAAAAGATGAGTTCCCATTGTATGCAAAAATATTCTAGGGACCAAGAAAGGGGAGGAAAGAAAAAGTGTTTCTTTCCTATGTTATAAACACTTCTTTGTTCTGGAGTACATTTACATTTGTTTGAAATGCAGGCATTTGAAGGTACCTGTTATGAAAAGTTGTTGATGAACTCACGGCAATTAAGAAGAAAGTGTCAAAAGGATCAAAGAGTTGGTGGGATGATTTATGAGGAAAACAAGACTACTCTTAATGGCATTTTTGAATAGTGGTGAAATTAGGTCAAAGAAGCAAGGTGATAAGGAAATTAAGAAAATGGGGGCTGTGCGTCAGTGTTACTTTTTGTGTTGAAATAATTTTCTCTGGAACTGTTTCCTATCAAATACCAAAAATTGCATTAGTCAGATACAATAAAATTAAATAGGATGCTTTGTTCAGAAAGCAGTGCTGTAATGAGTAGTCGTGCATTGATTTGTTTTTAGATTAACTTTAGCTTCATTAGTGCTAAAGTCCACTAATTCTTGAACTTGTGTTAGAAGTTGTAATGGAAATACTTGCTAAATATTGATTTTAATATGCAGAATCTACTTAGATGTGTAGGTTTATAGTTAACCCTTTCATCCTCCATGTTTGGGAAACTTCAATGTGTGATGATGTCAAGAAATGGTTCATGTAATCATTCCCTGGAAATTTTAAATGTGACCAATAGGCAATGAAGTACATCAAACAAAACGAACAAATATGACTTCTGCTTTAAAAAATGAGGAAGTGTTAATGCAAAATTTTTTAAACAAGAGGAATAGCTGAGCTATTTCCATTCCTTTTCCAAAACCTCGTAATTATATCTCTTCTTATGAATTATTGAGTATTGTTCAAAATACTTCTCAGGTAACTCAGGGAGAAGGTTCGTAGTTATACAGTCTCCTGGTGTTTCCTTAAGAGGTGGGTTGGCACGCTGCCAGGAAGTGTGGTTTATTAAATTAATTATCCATAGTAAATGCAAATTTTGAAGTCATGAGGCACTCGGTTACTTCATAATTTTAGGAAGGTTTCTGTGATTCTGTCTGCTTTCATTTATAGTTTGTGCATTTATAGTTGATACTTTAGAAAGATGAATGTTGCCCAAAAAAATGAACACAATTAATTTAAAAGCAAAGTTAGCTCATTCCTTTTTACAGTTACTTTATTCATTGCATTGTTGAACTCTTAGGCTTTTTAATTGCATTAATGGTTTGAGTAGGTTGACTTTTGAAGAAGCAACCAAAATCCTCAACTTTTCCATATTCTGGTGTGGCTGCTACTGAGAAAAAGTGCTTCTAAGAAACCTCAGTATTCTGAAACATAATTGAGGGATATTATTTTGCAATTAGCAAAACATGTATGGTATCAGTTGGTCTTTCATTTATAGCTAGGGATTTTTTTAACATGAAAATTTAAAGCACATTCCATGAACTAACAGTTTGTTTTAAAACAGACTTGGATAGTATCTTTGTTTTCTCTTATAAACCGATGATGCAAAATTAGATTTAAAATTGCACTTTCCTTTGTTTTGATAGGAACAGAATAGCAAAAAAAAATGAGTGGTGTCAGTTTCTTGATAAAATTTCAAGTACTGATTTTTGTATTGAAATTATGCCTGTTAAATGGAGCATCTGTGTTGTTTCAGCTGAAATGAAGAAAATTGCTTTAGAAGAGTGCATGATCACTTTAGTTCCTTGAATTTTTTTATCTCCTGCTCCTGTCAGTTCCTCAGAGCCTGTATTAGTCTAGTAATAAAGCTTTTGTTATTTGAGAAAGAAATGTGTGTTGATAATAGTGAAAGGAGAGAGATATTTACTTAAGAGATCTGTTGCTGTTTGGGGTTTTTTTTTGTTGTTGTTTCGTTGTGTTTGGGGTTTTTTAATGTTATATTTTGGGGGATTTTTTGTTTGGTTTTTTTTGTGGAGGTTTTTTTTGTATGGGTTTTTTTTTTTGTTTCAGCTTTTTGGGGGCTTTGGTTGGGGTTTTTTTGGTTTGTTTTGTTTTTTTGGGGTGTTTGTTTATTTGGGGTTTTTTGATGGTTGATCTGACTTTGGTAGCAGAAGAATGTTCTGAGTCTGCATGTCAGCGGCTTCGGAGAGTGTTTCCAGTACAGGAAGGTTGTCTTGAGGTACCTAGTGAACCTAGGTATATACCTAGTATACCTAGGGCATATTTTTCAGTCATTTATAGAAGCCTAATTCTATTCATTTAACTAACTTATTTATTTATTTAATATAGCATTGAAGACACAAATTTCAATTCTTAAAACATGATAAGCCTATATAACAGATACACCATGCACTGTCTGAGATACACTTTCAGATGTCTTCAGAAGAGCTATAGTTGTTATGGTGAAAGGACACAGTTTTCATTTTGCATTTTAAAAAGCAAAAAGGAACTGGAGTATATTAAATAACACTATAAGCATACTTCTCATTCTCTTCAGGAGGGATCACTGTTTAATGTTGTCTGGAGCTTCTCTTTTTAAGGCCATAATGCAGTGTTGAGTTCCTGCTGATGAGAGTTCTGGGTTTTTTAAATTTATCTCAGAAACTGACTGACACTTAAGAGATGTAATCTTTCTTTCCTTTATAAAACTGCTTACTGACACTTTAGGAAAATGCCACCGTAAATTATAACATGAACTGATGCTGAAAATTTTAATAACTAGCAATAGCAATAGAGAGCCTGTAGCTATATATTTATGCTTCAGGTTTATGTGAATCTGTTGATCTACAATGGAAAAAAATAACTTTTTTTTCAAAAGTAATTTTTGAAAGACAGATGACCCATTTGGCAGTGATGGTGTTGCAGTACCATAGAGATCTGACTTAAATTTAGAGATAATATGAAGGGTAAAAGGAGGTGAATTGAATTGTATGGTTTCCACCTATCAAAATGATGCATGATATATATGCTTAGGATCACATGGATGAGAAGAAATTAGTTCTGCATGTGCAGAAATGGAAATTTTAAACTGGAAATGTAATTAAAAACCCCAATCCAGCATAGCTGATGTAGTCACAGTTAAAGCCCTTTCCCAGCTGCTCCATGCACTTTTTCAATTGTGTTAAAATTCTGAAAGGACATCCTATTTTTTGTAAATTATTTGAGAGCACAGATTTGCCAGAGGGCTTGTCGGTCCCAAAGTCTGGTCTTTAGCTGTTTAATGCAGCTATACAATAGATTTTTAGTTTTAAGAGCTATGCGGAGTATCTCTGCTCACCATGACACAACTCAGAATGCTTCCCAGAATGTTAAACTTCAGATGTCTGTTCATTTCTAGGATATCCACTATATCTGTATTAAATCTGAAATTACAAAAATAGTAGTTTGGTTTTTACGTTAGTCATTTGTGGTTTAATTTATTAGATGAGGATAATAATCAGTGTTCCCAGAACTTAGTCCCTTCCTATTTCACCTCACAGGTGACTTCAGTCTTTGGATACTGAGCAGTCAGCTACAGATCTTTAGGAGAAGTCAAGACTCTGCCCCTTGAGTTTGATTGTCCTAATCATTGTGCTTGCGGCTGTTGAGTTTTTTCTGTAAGAAGCAAATTGAACTGCACATTGCAGTTTTTTTTGTGCATTAATACAAATGTTGTAACTGTAAATGAGAGATCAAAACCAACAAGAAATTTATAATTAGTGGTGTTTGGTATTTGGAAGAGACACTGTAGCTCTTATCACAAATCTGTAACAAAACAGACTCCAGTCCAATAACTGTAACCGTAAACAGAATCCATTGAAATCATCAAGGCCAAAGAAAGTGCATTCAGAAAACTTGCAAAAGCTGAGCAGTAAGTTCTCTGTTCTGTTAATGCTATATACATCCCCATCCTCACCACTTTTTCCATCAATTTACTTTTTTTTTTCTTCTGGAGAAGTTTCAGAGACTAGAATATGACATAAGTGTTGTGTCTCTAGTTTATTAGATTACATATGATGACTTAATTGTTCAATGGATTTATGGGCTGGATCTGTGTTTTGCTGGGGAGGAGAGGTTAGGAAGACAGCTGAATGTACAGATGTGTGAGTGGACTGTACTGTCAGCCCTGAACAGAGTACCCTTGCTGTGTGAGAAGCTAAGAGCAGATTGATGGTAGCAGGCAGTGATACACTAGGAATGGTCACTGGGTCCCATCATCGGTAGTTTCAGCCCTCACCTTCTGCATCAAGTTTGGTAGGCAACAATATTTTGCTCATCAAGCAGTGGATAGCAAAAGTGGGTACCTGAAAAAACCACGCTCTTCTTCCTCCAGGGAAAAGGTACTGGGTGGACTGCATAGAAATGCTGGAAAAGCCAGGCTTTATATATGACATTGGGCTGTCTTTGATGGGGTTGAGTTAATAGGCAGTAGAATAAGCATATAAAACTAAAGCTAACTGTTACAAGTTTGTGGAAAAATTTATCTGATTAAATTTTCTAGATTTTTTTTTTATGTGAATTGACAGTTGATGGATAAAGATATGTAATAGGCTTAGGTGAAGTATTTAACATTTCAACAACCACTTTTGTTCACAAGGGAAACCAAAGCAAAATCAAAGTATCAGCTTTGACCTGGCTAACTGATGGGTGCCTAATGTAACTGTAAATATGGAGTTGCTCTTGTTTAGCTGGATTTGCAGGTAAGCTGCTCTCTCTTAACTGATCATTTTATTGATGACAAAAATCACATTACTCATGTGTGCCTCTGGAGAGTCACAAAACCAGAGCTTGCAAGGCCCTAAAGGGCCCCTATGGTCAGGCAGCCTGCCTTTCAGGGCAGTGGAGGCATTATATATTTCTGGATTAATTCTTGTTTAACCTGCAGCATAAAAAGAGTGTTTAAAAACCACCAGTGATGGAAAAAGTCAGTGCTTTCCCTGCCGGTGACATACAGCAGGTAGTGGAATGACAAATAACAGAAAGAGAAGGTGATGTGGACAGGTTGGAAATTCTGAAGTAAAAGTCATCCTCATGAGAAATATGAATAATTCCATGGGCATGTCATATGGAAATGAGCTTTCATCATTGTCATTCCATTGTATTTTAATTACAGGTGCTAGTTTTGGCATGATTTCATTAGCTGAGCACATGCCATGTCACCAGGGCTCGATTTGATTTTTGTCTTCTCTTTCTAGCATGACTTCTTCTGAAGTCATAAACCCCTGAAGCATATTACACAACCCAAAAAAGCAATTAAAATTTTTGTCCTTTTTCCCTTTCCCTGAAAAATTACTTTAGTTTGACATCCCTTACAGTATAGTAGAGTCAAAACAAAGCTTGATCTGATAAGTGCTTTGAAAAAATCCTGTGTACTGAGTTATGCTGTGAAATAAAATGTTTGTAATTCATTGATTTAAACATAAACTTCTAGAGACACACCTGGATACTTAGTTTAAAAAACAGATACTATAATGCTTTATTAGCTGGTTTAACCAATTTCAGATGTTAAAAAAATAAAAACATGCCTTAGCAATATAGACTTACCATTATTTTCAAAAAAATACAGTTTGAAAATAGGGTAAAAATACAAAATGAAGTAAAAATGCTAGAAATATAAAGCAAGGTCTGGTTTTAGTTCATGTTGTGATTTTTCAGTCTGAGTGTGCAATGGCTTTTACCTAATGAGAAAAGAAGTAAATAATCGGTTCTTTCTAGCAATTAACTGATTTGCCTGCAGGATGATAATTAAAATGAGTCATGCATGTAAAAGGAAACTGAATCTTTCCCTTGACTCATTTTTCTTCCATTAATTTACTTTCAGAATGGTGTGCTTTAAAATTCTGCCAGAAATTGATATACAAGTGTATTCAGTCATAGAAGTGCTGAGTGCAACTTCAAAGCAACTCCATGTTTCAAAACCATGTAGAGCTGAAAAATTTGCCACCTGATTCATGTTACCTGATCTTAGAGCCTACAGTGTTTGTAGAGTTAGTAGAGAGAACCAGAGATCTCCAGGGGAGTGGAGAGTCTTGCAGTATTAGCTCATGGACAATGTTGCTGCTCGTCTCCTGCCTACTTTCGGCATGGTGCTACCTCCTGGCTGGTGGGTACTGGGCATCTCCGCCAACATGGGATCCTCTCCTGAGGATATGTAGGTAGAAGAACTGTGCCTGCCCTGTACTCCCATGGCATATTGGTTAAAGAAGTAGTTTTGTAGCCTCCCTTTGCCTGTTGGGGTGCTTCCATTGAAAATGGATGACCTATGTTCCCATCTCTCTGCAGGGTGGGGAACCTCCAAGTGCTGTGTCCTCACCACCAGGTCACAGAATTGCCAGAAGCAGAGAAGCTGGAGGATTTTCCCATCTTGCTGAAGCTGACCCAGTCATTTTGAGAGTAGGAGAGCCAGGAGGAAGGAGAAAATGCTTGAAAGAACCTGATTCTGTGAGACTTTTTAGCTGGTGCCAGCAGTTAGGAGTTGGGATATATAATTTCTGATCCCTCTGCTTAGGAGCATGAGTGTAGGTAACATGAGTGTAGGTAGGAGCATTTTAGGTAACTTCTTAAATGTATGAAAAATATATGAAACTTCAGAGAGTCTGGGGAATGTGAAGCATAACAGCCATCTCATGTTTAATCAGAACTTTATCTTTTTACCTGCATCTGGTCATGAAGGCTGGTGTTAGGTTTCTGATACAGAAAAAAATGCATGTTAAAAGTGCCATGTTTTGGCACCAGAGAAAGAAAGTCTTCAGTCCAACAAAGAGCTGACTGCTGAGCTGTCAGTGCCCTGGGGCAGGCAGGCAGGCTGGCTGCTGCACCATTGTCTCATTAGATGTGTATTTCAGAAACCAACTTCCTCCCGGTTCTACAGTGTCAGCAACTTGATGTTAACTTCGCACACTGAATTATCAGCTGTGTTAGAAATCCCACTCACAGTATCACCAGAAAAAGAGAGTTAAGTGTTAATTGCTAGTATATTTTGGAAGTATGTCATGTGATGCATCCCTTGTTTATCACTGTAATACATTATTCGTATTCAAGGCTTCATTATCTTCAGGGAGCTGAAAACCAATGGCTCCAGTAAAAAGCAGTGGAAGACATACTGCTTGCTATACCTGACTGCTTTTTATTATAGATCAAAGGGAAAAAATCTTGGGTTTTTCAGAACTGCTGGGATTAAAGGTAAAATTCAGCTATTCTCTAGTATATCTTTTGCTTTTTGTGCTTGCTTAAAAATCTTTACTTGAAGCTGTGTTAATATATGTTACTTTTTCCAAAGAGACTTGCTCTTTTTTTTTTTTTTTTTAAGTTTTGCTTTCTAGAATTGCTATTCCTTTCTTGAAGCAATATAAGAAAAGCCTCCGTTTTTTGCTTGTTGAAAAAATGAGTTTTGTAGAGCAGTGGAGTTCAGATGTTTGACCAGGTGATTTCTTTCAGAGATTTTTTTTGTTAGGTATGATTGTGAAGACTTTAATGGAGAAAATCAGTTTAAATTAGTCTCTTGGATCATAAAGAATAAGAAACAGAACTCAGACCACCTCAGGTTCCTAGTTATAACTAATGTAAATCTTAAAAAAAGTTACTTCTGTGTAAAGTTGCTATTGGCTAGTGGGTTTTGTATGTATTTCCAGATCAAAGGAAATGAGCTGCAAATACAGTTTTTAAGTAACTGGCTTATACTGTGCTTATACTTTCTGATCACTGTAAATGTTAATGTTTAAACACATGGAATCAAGGGGTTAACTTCTCTTAAGTGATTACTCAGACTGGTTAAATATTTTGCCAATTAAGAAGCAGCAGATTTTATCTGACCTACTAGAGTGGGTGGGATTGTTAAAGCTTAATCATTGATAAGCTACATTTGATGTAAGGGGCTAATGTTTCTTGACTGATCTCTTGGGTTTAACAGATTTTTTTCTGAAATACGTGGGACCTAATTTTATTTCATGTTATTGTCAGAGAAATGTTGTGGGATTTTTTGTTTGTTTGTTTTTTCTTTGCAAAACATTGAAAATACACTTAAGTTACCAATGCAGATAAGTAAATGTCCATGGAGCTTTGCTTAGTAGAGGTACAGATGACAGATGCACAGACACACAAATATATATGTCTTGGAAGTGCATTCATTTGACTTAAAGCCAGCTCTTTTGTGGATGGGTTTAAAATCTGGACTATATTGAAGACTCTTTCAAATTTCTCCTGTAGTTACTGAAAACTCAACTTCAATGTATGTAAAAGGTAAATAGTATACTGGCCTATTAATATGTGGATTAATTAAAAGTATGGGCCTGTCAGGTTTTATCTGCAACACCTGTGAAAGGAGTTGGACAGGAAGAGGAAAACTAGAAAGGAGAGTCAGGTTAATTTTTTTCTTTTTCCATTTTATTTTTTAAAGATGCTGGTAGTATGCAGAAAAGAAAGGAAAAGTAAACATTTTTCTGGGACGGTTAAGTCCTGCTTGGCTAGGCAGGAGCAAAGAAGTGGGCTACACTACAGACATACAGAATGGCCTTTTTGTCTTTTTTTTTCCCCTTTTATTTGGGGTATTGGTCAAATAAAAGGAACGTATGAATGCCTTCTGACCAAGTGAACTAAAACATCCCATCATTTCCTAAAGGACCCAGTGTGGGCAGATTTCAGGAAGCTTGATGTAGTCAACAAAGGGCCAATGACCTGTTCTTTGATAAGCTGTGGCCAGTTCTTTGCTCATGGCATGTACACTGCTGGGAGGAATGCTTTAATATGCCTGTTTTTCTGTGCCTACATTTTTGTTACTCATAGAATAGCAGGAATCTTTGTGTCTTTAGCACATCTGTTAGAATGAAAGAAAGCTTGGAAAATCTCTCCTAAAGGGTAGCAGGTTTTGTTGATTTGGGTTGTTTGGGTTTTTTTCTAACATCTCCACCATCGTAAGAGATGAACTTGCCAATTCTCTTGCCACTACAGACAGATGCAAATGAAATCTTACGTGAAAGACTTCTTTATCTAGGTTGGAACAGGAGGTTCATCCTGTATCACAATTTACTGTTACCGCTTAGAAAGATAAAGGTTGTTTTTCAGTAATATCCAGCTCTTGATGTTTTTTTATTAGGAGACAATTTAGCTTCAGCAGATATTCACCCTGTCAAGTACTGAAGCTTGGGTATCAAGTTTATCCTGACATCATTTTAACACTCTCTTTTAAGTAGGAGTATTCAGATGGTATACTTTTATGTTTTGGGTCAGCTGACCACTGAAAACCTTTGCTGATTTTCAAAATGGTGCGTGAAAAAATTTTTTTAAGATCACTGTCCCTCTGGATTTAAAATCACAGGAAGGAAGTGTTGTATCTCTTGGCATACTTCAAGTGATCAGATGTGTGTGCTCAGATATGGTCAGATAAATTTGTTTGTTAACTGATGGGTAAGTTTAGGCCATTTAAATTCCTGTTCTTTAATTAAGTTTTTAATTCTAAACCTCTGTTTAAAATACATGTATCATTCTAGGAGATCTCAGATGCTTTCATAGTGGAAGTGAAAGATGAAGGTTTGTGTTTTGTTGTGATATTAAGTATCCTTGAAAAGGGAGGTCAGTATATCATTAGCAGTTATCTTATACTTTAAACATAGTTTTCTCAAACAAGTGAAGATAGGTGTCAGGCACTGGTTATATTGTTCCATGGAAGAGCCGTACTTTCTAACTGAACTGTGAAATGTGCGTTTGTCCCTGAGGATGGATAATTATCCATACATTTGTAAAGTACATACATTTGCAGGTTACTGCACAAAATATAGGGCTTATGTGTGTGTTAAAATATCTAGGACTCACAATGCTAGCATGCTAGCATGCATTGTAAGTTACTTAATTAACATATGTTTTATTTTAATGGAATGTGTGCTACAAACTTAACGATGTTTGTGTTATTCAATAAGAAAATGGTTTTGTTTATGTTAAACGATTGTGCCCTTCAGTCAGTTAAAATAAACCAGCAAGCTAATAACACTTTTAGGTAGGTTTCTCCTAAATCTGAAAGAGTTTCTGTTTATCTTCTGCCATGACTGCAAAAAGCTTTAACATGAGCAATTACCAAGGCGGAGTGCTTGTGCAGCACTGCAGTCCTAATAGAAAGCAGAGATGTCTGGAGTAATCAGAAAAAAATAATGTGTGTGTCTAACTCCAGTCAAATGGTATTAAAAAAATATTACACATGAGGCAAATTAGAGATGTTCTAAAATCCCCACAGAAAGGCAACCTTTCCAATGGTATTCAGGGAGGGCAGTACTGGGGGTGGCCCAGTGTCTTGATTCCCTAGAACTGAGGGCGGTCATAGCCTGGCTCTGCTCCTGACCATCCCTGCTCTTGCCCTCTCCCAGACTAACTTAAGAGAAAAAGAACTCAGGTTTAGGGTGGTCTGTCATGCTGACGTAAAGGAGGGAAGGAGATAGGACTGACTGGCCAGGTGTAGGGCAGAGTGAAGGGAGGGAAGGAGGAAAAGCCCTCTCTCATGTTCCTTTTGAGTTGGCAAGAAAACTTCAAACTAATTCAGCTGCTCCTGAAGCTGCAGCCATGGGGTTACAGGCAGGTCTCCTTCTTCTATGAGATGCTTTCATTTTGTGAGCAAAAGGAGCTACTCATCATTTGGATCAAAGGAGTTCAGTGGATACAGGAGACTATAAGATGAATGAGAGTTTTAGGAACAGATCTCAGGCTTGGCTGCCTCTAAGGGTATGACATGACTGATACCACGAAACTGGCGTTTTTCTGCTTCAGATCAAAGCTTTGCAATCTTCTCCCCATCTTATTTCTAATTCCAGATAATTGAGGACAAGCACAGCAGGACACTGTCTGACACATCTAAATAAACTCTTATTGCAGCGATTCCTGTTCAAAGCATTCCGCCTTTTCCCTCCCCAGTGGTTGTGTTTCACAGATGGAAGGAAGCCATTTTGTTTTCACAACTTCTGTTATTGCTGTTTGAGTCTCCCCTGGGTATCTCTTTTTTCCAGGATTACAGTAGCAGTCATGTTAGTTTTGGAAAGAGGAAAATAAACTGGTCTGTTCCTGGAAATTGAAGCAGTGCTTTATTCAAAGAGGAGAGACGTGGTGCAGTGGCCCTTGTACCTAGTACTTTGGATTGAGGAGTGACTGGCAGATGTGGCAGTGGCCATGCTAAGATTAATGTTTCCACATACAAGGCAGTGCCCTAGAAAAACAGAAATGGAAGACACAATAGTCAGCAGTGAGGAGTTAAGTGGTATCACAGAAACAAAGCATACTCGTCTTGAGATCCATCAGAATATTTGCTGTCTTGCAGAGACAAACTGGTTGAGGTTGAGTTACTTGTCTGGTTGCTCTAGATGTCTCCTTTCTGGGCCCTCATCTCCTGTTGTGATTGTGTACTTCTGCATCTGTAGGCAGTGAAGAGCAATTTCTGTTTGAAGGGATCTTCTGAGGCAAAGGGCATTCAAGGGTCTGTTTCATTTACTTGCTGCTCACTGAGGTGTCACACTGCCCCTGCCTGCAGGAATACCAGGAATGTGCCAGTGGGATCATCTGTACTTGCTGTGAAAGCTGCAGTTACGCCTGACTTGCAGAGCAGTCCCCGTGTTTCACGGGAATCAGTTTCCCATTGCTTTGTGAACTGTCCATGCACTTCTTGTGTTCACCTGAGGGAAGATGGACCAGTACTTTTGTGACAGTGCTGGCAGGCAGAGCAGCTCTCGCAGCTGGGAGAAAGTACATAGCAGAGTCCTGCCAATGAGCTTGTGATCAGTCTCTTTGCGTCTGGAAACTACTAGTAATAATTCCATTCTGCCTCAGGACATGAGGAAACAGTGGGAACTCTTGGGGTTGCTTTCCTTTTCTTTTTTGTGTTTTAAGGCTCCATTAAAAAAAAAATTTAGTGATCATCCATAATGGAACAAAAGATAGGACTGGGAGAGTGGCCCTGACACTGTTTTTATACTTATCTGTCTGGAGAACTGCTTGCTCTTGGGCTTGTTTAACAAAACTCAGAGGCTTTGCAAATACACCTTGGCAGAGGGAGTTTCCTGGTGAATAGCAGGCTTCCATCTGGGTTTGTGTGGATTTAAAAGGAGTGTTTTGATGATGTGGTACATTGGTGAGCTAGGCTCCAGAAAGATGTCAACAAGTGTTGTCCTGGTGTATGTAAAGTCCAGCAGTTAAATACCATGTGAAGCATAACCTTAATGGCTTTTTATGAGACTTTGGAGTGGAAGTATTAGGGTATTATATTGATGATATTAACACATGCAAGAGAAGTATTCTCTGCAAAAATCCCAGCATTAAATGGTTCCTTAAGGTACAAATTTTATTCAAACCCTGTAATTTATAGACTGTGACTTGATTTCTCCCAACACTATATTAAAATATCTTGCCATATCATGAGGTTCACTGAATCTCTGATGTGAGATTTTGTTTGAATTCAAGAACTTTCCTAGGAAAAAGAATTGGTTTTTTTTCATGACACCGTTCCCTTTAACTCTTGTGGCCATTCACTCTCTTGTATTAATTTGAAAACTGTTTCTCCTTCATTGTATTTCCTTAGGAATTTTCAATCCTGAACAGCTGTACAACTCAATTAAGGATCTAGTTGTCTGTCAAGTCATAGTTCAGTATCATGTGCTTTTATTTTTCAGTCTTGGTCCTTATTACTGCAGATGTTACAGGTATATCTGAGGGAGCACAGTAGAGTGAGAAAAGCAGAGGGGAGATGGATGCTCATTTACAGTGTGCTGTATCTCCAGGCTGGAACACTCTGCTCTGCTTCCTGGAGAAACTGGCTCTTCCTGACTGGTCTGTTTCCTGGAGGCACATGTCCCATTCTAATGGATCTGTGGACTTCGGTGTAAGGGAAAAACAGGAAAGCTCCAGTGTTTACCAGAAACTTTGTTTTCTTTACAGAATAACTGCATCAACTAGGTCTGTTTAATTAATCTTGCTAAGAAATGGAAACTGACATTTAGAGTTTGAATTTGTTAGTACATTGAGCATAGCCTGTTTTGCAGAATGAGAAATTGATTGATGCATGCTTAAAATAATGTTATTTGGGAAACCACCTCTTAATGGAAAATGCAGGGGTTATGTATTCTAACACAGCTTGACAAAAAGTGGGCATGTACAAGGAAAAGGACAACCATGTAAACAGGATACAAGTGAAAAGCAGGTATTTTCAGATTTAATTTTCATTTGTGGCAGGTTTAACTGTTGTTCTGTTACTTAATGATGAGGAATTCTGTTTGATGTTACCTTTTGACTTTTCCAGCTGCACTCTTACTCCTGCTTAATTTGTGCTGTTTGTTGCCTCAGGCCATTCCAAGCTTCAATACAGATAAGAAAGCAAACAACCCCTGCCATCCAAAAACTAAACTAAAACAAAGCCCGTCTAAAAGAGTTTTCCTTGCAATTTTTAACCTACTGTGGCATACATAATCAGTCTTGATATTTGAGGGATCTTTATGCAAGTTTTAAATACTGTTTCTACCTAACAAACTTTAAAGGACTAAGAGCTGATGCATGCTTAACTGCCTTTGCCAGTTGCATGGGACTGAAATGCATCTTTGTGGAAAGTTACAAAAACGAATTTGCATTATAGTTTCAAAAACAGTATTGATTTTGCTAAGGAGAACTCTACATCCAGTGCCTGTAAAATTTCCAGAAATATCTGAGAGACACAGCTAAATTTTTGAAGTGAAACCTTGGAATTCAAATGTTGTATAAAGCATATTTTCTATCAATCATATGCATATACACCCCTTCTAGCTTCATCTTTTGAGTATTTTATTCTTCTTCCTTCCCAAGCTTCTTTTTATTTCCTTTCCTAGACTCTTACTTTTTTTCTGTCTGTGAGGTCCTTAAAGAAGAAATGCAGATGATACGTTCTTGAACAAAAACTGGTGTTCTAGTACAGTGTAATGTGTCGGCCTTCATCTTGACAAGTTAAGTAATTTTTGAGGATCTTTTGCTTAATTTTGGGTTTGCTTAATTTTAAATTCCAGCATGGACTTCTGAAGGTGTGCCGAAGTGTATGTTTTTGGTGTGCCCTCAGTTACTAGAAGTCAAACGTTTTAGAAGCTCATCCTCAATGAAGCAAACTTCACAGCAGGATACTGCCACTATCCTGTGGTTTAAAAGGACTCTCTTGTTTACTTCTAGAAAATGTGGGAACTGTGAAGGAGCCAGTGTTGCAAATTTGCTGTAATCAAAACCCAATGAGACTCATCAGGAAAAACCTCCACCATATAGACTGAAACAAAAGTTTAACAGATGGACCTAGTGAGATCATTTTTAGACTTGTAAATTGGCTGAATGTTATCAGTAACGCTTTTTCTTACTGCAACCAATGCTTTGTCAATTTTTTCTGCATAGCCATTCAAAGATTTAATTAGAGTATTTTACAAGTAATTCTTTCTTTGTTGATAACTTTTGTTTTCAAGATCTACAGATATGAAATAAATTATTTTAAAAAATCGAAGTGGATTTTTTTTTCAGCAGTTGAAAAGAAATGCAGTATGTTGTTAAACAGTCATGGAGAAGATAATTGAAGACTGTTAAGGAGAGCTCTAGAAAAATCATCATACAATATGAGCACAAGCTTTATGGATAACCTGCTTTTAAAATAGACCCCAAGAGTAGAAAAATTGCAGATTAAAGAATATGCTTCTGTGTCTTAGGTTCTGTTGCTTCTGAGGTGTGATTTTCCCAAAGCTCTGCAGAGGTTACAAGCAGTAAACTCACTGTGTCCTGGTTGCTATGAAAAAAAAATGAGGAATTTGAAAATACAGAAACAAGAAAGCAGCAATTGATCCTGGTGTTACACAGGAACATCTGTCTGGAGTTTCAAAGGCAGCTAGCTATCAGCTTTTCTGTCTGGCCGTGTAAGGATCGTGTGAGCTTGTTGTGTCTATGTTGAAGCTGCTATTGTTCTCCTGCTGTGAAATGACAGATGGACATGTCTGTCCTGAGAGATCTGCAACTTTTGGCTGACTCATAGTTTCTGAATCCATGCATAATAGAGCTTGCTATAGTCCTTAAAGAGAGAAGAAAAACAAAAATAGAAAAAAAAAATCTAAATGAAACATATGGTGCCAGGCTGTATTGTGAAATCATGAAAAGTAAATTCCTTTCTTCTTTTTGAAGGCAGATAAGTTGTTTTTCTGAATGGGAGCTATCAGCTTTTGCTTTATTTTTGTAGGGATGTAGCATATCTGATGCATATATATGTATATATTTTTCTTTGCCTCAGATAAGACAAATTATGGTGCTTTTCTAGTGTAGTCACATAAACAACCAGTATAAACACATGGAATCCTGAAAAGAACAATGATGAAGGAGGCTAAATTGGTTGAGACGTAGGGAAGGCATGGTGTCCAATTCAGAAATACATGTTTTGTTTTCTAATGACATGAATTAACATATCATTAGAAACATGTTAATTAGTTTTGCAATTACATGCGTTTGTCTTAATATGTTGCATAAATGTATGTTAATTGGGTAATAAATATGGTTCTGAATATGGTTTGTCTGACAAAATCTTTTTTAAAATATTCATCTGTGTTCAGGTCAGGTAAATGTGGTTTTGTCTTGAAATAAATTATCCTAGAACTGAAAAAAGAAGATGGGATTACCACTGGTTTTGAGACATCTGTTGGAAAACACAACAGAATTAATTTGAGTCACTGTTACAATGTAAAACTAGGTGCTGGTCCTTCCTCTTCAGTTTGCCATTGTTTAATGCAAACAGTGGCATTTTTGCTTCTGTGATGTTTGCTTTGCAAGTTTGGGAGCTGCAAAGGTCTGAGTTAAGGTCTGCTAAGACAATCCAATAGATGAGTATGCACCACTGTAATTGTTTAAACTGGGAGCTGTAAACCATCCTTCTAGACTGAAGGATCTGTGTAAACAAAGGGCTTGTTTAAGTCCAATACCAAGAAATACATAATGAAGGGTTATGTATTGTAGGAGAGGAAAACACGGAATGGGCTGTGGATCGGCATAATTTTTCTTTTCTGGAATGTTTTGTTGTCATGTGAATAGAAAGTGCATATTTTTAAAACAGTAGAAGTACAACAATTTAATTAAATATTTGGCTTGCCTTTCCTCATGCCATACTTCAGGCAGATATGTTACAGCTCATCTCTCTGTTACCTTTAGTTCCCTATTGCATGGGCCAGGATGAAGCAGTGTGATGTGTATCTCTTCCATGGACACAGAGCAGTCTATTAGTGGAAGTGTGTTGCTCCTGGGTCACTGAGGCTCAGTGCTTCTTTCTTATTCTTAAAAGAAAGTAGGAGACTGTGCAATCCAACTTCTTCAACTGCCATGTTCTGTGAAAAGTGGTTTCTTTCTGCTAATACATAACTTTAAAAATCAAAAACAATTACTTCAATTCAGTGCTGTGTAATTGAAGTACAATGTAGATACTGTAACCGTGATCCTATTCAGTAAAATTTTGATCCACGTCCCAATGGAAGGATTTCTGCTTACCTAAATTGATGTTTGCCAGTGTGAACTGAGAATCCTTGTCAGCTGTGTTTCTGGATGACTCATATGTCATGTTGAAGACACAGCTGATTTCAGCCAAGTCCTTGATGAACGGTAAGGTATAGTAGCTACCAGTGATCAAAAAAAAATCAAAGTACAAATTTAGTAAATTAAAAATGGACAACATGGACATTTGTCAGGAATAAGGGTTAAGAAATTAGCTGATCCAGTCCTCCTTCGTCCATGTATGTTCTTGTGTTTTTCTCTAGCATGTTAGTTTTCATTTCAGTTCTAAATGTGTTTTGGATAAGTCTTAAATGTTCTAGTGATATGTGATCTGTCTGATGAAATACTTCACTGTATTGGCAACACAGAGAAGATGTGAGGCCTTGTACCTGCTCAGGTCCCATGTATACATCGAACACAGCAAACTGAAACAGTGCAGAAACTTTGCACAAGTGGTATCATAGGCCCAAAGCTTATCAAGCAAAAAGAATAAACCTAGATATTTACTGGTGATTGCGATACTGGTAAAAGGAGGCACTCTACTATTATACTTTTTGAGCTACAAGGAGATTAGAAGCTACAGTGTATGTGTTAATTCAGCATCTGTAGTGTCAGCAAGCACTGCTGGAGAACGGAACCAGAAGGCTAAAATGCTAAAAATTATATGTGTTAACTGGGGACCTAGTTTTTTATTGGTGTCTCTTGCTCTGGGTTCTCTTGTTCTTTAAAAAACTTCCTTCTCCTTAATTTTTCTTCTATTAAAAGAGAGGAAGAGAGAGAACACCTTTTTGATATGCCTAGGTTAGAGGGACCTTTTATAATTAAATTAGTGCACATGCAATAGGGTGGTTTCTGGCAATACCAGTATGTTGCAGCGGGTGGTGGTGAGGTGCTGCAACCTTCCCAGAAGCATCTCTGTGAAGAGCTGCTCTGCAGGTGCCACACACACACCAGATAGCTTTAAAGCAGAGCCGACGACAAAGAGCTGGGAAGGATCCTTGCATGGGGATCCACCGAAAAGCTTCATGCAGTCACACGCATGGAGGGTTCCAGGCACAAAAAGGAGCAAAGGGGAGGGTCCAGGTATAAGTACCAAGGGTGGCAGAGGCAGAGAGAGCATCAGGGACCAATGGTCAGAGGGCCAGGGACTAGGGCCAGGGAACCAGTAGGGAAGTAGCAGGGGAGTGGCTGAGAACAAGGGCCAGTGGGAGAGTGGGGAAGAGAAGATTCTAGGCCAGGAACATATATGGGAGAAAAAGACAGGGAGGCCAGTGGGCCAACCAGGGAGACAGAACTGGGGTATATTTACATACAGCAACAAAGGATCTTAGGAGAGGTCTTTCATGTCGTCCTAACCTAGAAGTTGCCCTCAGGGGCCAACCTCCCAAGGGGCTCCAGTGCCATTTTGACCAGGAGGCTTGACAGTCTCCACAGCAGCAGGTCACTTTAACTGATCAGTGTATAACAGCATGCAGTAATAGAGTCGTGCCTTCATTGAGTGCTGAATCTAGTGTGTAGCCTACCTTTTATGTAACTTGATATTTCCATTTACTTTGAGGCAGGCACAGAAAGAAAAACTGCCTTCTTGCTGTTCCTTCTGCATTCCCTGTGTTTTGAAGGGCTGTCAGCATGGCTTGTGTCTTTTCTGTCACTGAGAGGGAGAGCTGCCTCCCAGTTTCATGGAGAATTTCTTACCTACAGGCCGGTTTAGGCACCCACAATTTGGGAAAACTTGACAGGAAAGTGCTGACTGCAACTGAGAGCCAGCAGGCAATTTCCGTTGGCAAAATACTCTCCTACTATAGCAGTAAGGAGTACCTTGGACCAGAACAGTGGAGACACCAGCTTCCTGCCCTTTCCCAGCAGTGCAGCGGAAGGCAATACCTGAGTATATCTCCACTTACCAAGCTGGCCCAAAGGAGTTTAGTAAGTTTTTCACAAGGGTTTTGTTAAACTTCTGTTGAACCACCCTGTTTTATTATCCCTCAACAGGCTTTTGAAGCTAAGCAATAAGGTCAGTGCTTTAGAGTGCTTTTATTATCTTCATTTAAAGAAAAAGCCCTACCAAAGCCCAACCACAAACATTTACTGCCTGAGGGGCTATTAGTGCTTCAAACTAGTGTGGTTTTGGGCTTTTGGTTTGGTTTGGTTTTTCTAATCTAGATGGTCTGGAGTCACTCTTACCAAGGTCCACTTTTTCCTCTCTCCTATTTAAGGTCTTGTGTGATCAACTTATGTTTTTCTTTCATTGATTTTAGTAGCTTACTGTGCTTGGATGAGAACTGGAAGATTGCTAAACTGAAAACTCAATATTACAATTTACCTCTTTGTCAGGTACTCTGGTCCAAATATTCAGAGAATCTTTGAAAGAACAGGAGAGTCTTCAGAAGACTGTGTAAGGGCAAATGTAAACCTACACTCCTTTCTTATGTTGTTGTTGTTTTTTTT
>VZRF01010507.1:129181-204603 GCA_013396875.1 Vireo altiloquus
ATGTATATATATTCTGAAGGTGCTGGGGAACATGAAGGGAATTGTAAGCCAGCCAATAAAACCTGAAAGAAGAAAGGAATTACGAGTTGGTCAATGAAACCTTAATCCCTGCACATTTTTTAAACAAGTTGTTAAACAGTTGCTTTATAAGCATCTCTGGAATAATAAAATTGATAAACAACCAGTATAGATTTTTCAAAAGCCAACTGTGTTGAGCAATTTTAATTTCCTACCTTGATAGCATAGCTAGCCTAGCAGATAGAAGATGAGTATTAGATAGATGAGGTATCCTGATTTTNGCAGTGACTGTGTGATAATCTCGACTATCTCACACATCACTCATAGAAAACAGTGTGGAACTCCACGTGAAATCATTGCAAAATGAACACGCAAGTGATTGAGTAAAGGTCTCCAAGTGTCATTAATGGTTTACTGATGATTGAGTAGGCAGTTCAGAGGGGTCCAGTATATCTTCTGGTTTTGTTCTGTATTTTTATTAGGTAATTCACTAGTAGAATGCAGAGAATACAGTAAATTATTATCCAGCTATGGTCTGCAGACCCTGTGAATCCACTTTTTGCTTATAAGGAGTCATGACATGTAAGTAACAAAAGCAAGCCTATTATCAGTTGGCCCAAATTCACTACACAGGGTCTTGTGCCTCAACTGGAAAATTTAAATGGATCTCACATGGGAAAAAGGATGGTTGAAAAGCAGTTGCTTTGACAATTTGGAGAGTCCAAACGCAATGAGTTGAAATTCTAAAATGTGAGCACAAGTTGCTATGTTTTACATAGTTGCAGGAAGAGGAATAAAAATTTAAAGTAGTCTAGCCAGTGAGAACCTATAGTTTGTAGCTGAAGGACAACTACACCTGTTTACACATTGGAGATAAATAAATGAGGAACGCTGCTTGTAAAGGGACATAGCTGTTATTTTCTGTTTAGCACCAATGAGGTCTCAGGTAGAGTACTGCACACAGCAGCTGTAATAAAATGCTTTAATACTATGACCTGCAAGAAGACTTTGAAGGGAGTGACTGTGTTTAGCCTCACAGGAAAAAAATGAGACCTGTAGGAGACCTCTCACAAAAAGTGAAAATTTTTATAGGATGTATTGTCTTCCATTAGAGGAGGACAGAAAAAAATAGCAGTATGATTTTGGATGGATAATAAGAAAGTAAGAACTGTCTTAGATATGCCATTTTTCTGTGGCAGCTGCCTAATACCTGGTGTCTAGTATGTGATTTATCCTTTTACATATTCTCAATAACTCATTTCATTTTGTTATTAGAAGGGACAGGTTCTCACATGTCACATAACTGGAGATAGGGAGTCTCAGTGGCAGAAGGCGTAGAGTCATGCTAGTTTTCCAGGCTGAAGTGTTATTGTTGTTTCTGATGGCTATTGAGCATAGCCATGAATAGAATCTGGACAGAAAACTTGGTCCAAAAGAATAAAATCCTATTTCTTTATGAACAGGCGATGACAAAATTAAATCTGGATTGGTGTGTTGTCTTCCCCATAGAAAAGATATCAGATTTAGTATAAGCCTCATATTTAGAAAAAGTTTTGAAAAATCCTTCTGTACTTAATTCTTCTTGCTTTACCTCTCATAAAATAAATAACCCTACCGCTAAATAAACCCCTGAAACACCCCTAAATTCCTGCCATTGTTGTGTGACTGGACTTGATTGGCCAGTTTACCAATATTCAGATAAGTTGGAAGGGACTGTTGGTCCTCATGGAAGTTTAATAGTTAACCAGATTAAAAGCAACGTTTAATACACAAAGGGAACAGCAGTCTTGGCCTGAATGACTTCCTTTTCCTTATACTGGGGTTTGTGTACTGTGCTGGGGCATTCCTCAAGTACAAGGTCCACCTGTCCAGTCTTAATTTCCAATGAATTTAAAAAGCTTTCAAAAAGTGGACCAAAATTTAACCTCTTTGTAGAATACAGTCTTGGCTTTTAGAAATGGTTGTACCTAATCTGTTTTCGTGATTGAGAGTTGGCTATGGATCATGGCTTGTTTCCCAGTAGCAAATAAAATCACACGTAAGAGAGTAGCAAGTTAATTTCTCTTATTTGCGATTTTTGTTTCTCACAATAATTATACATAACTCTGTCTAAATCTGTTGTGTCTTACATGCTGTTCACAGAAATAGTGATTAATGCTGTTTGTAAACTGGGAGAGAATTAAGAGTCTAATGTCTGCATACATTTTGTGCCTGTTGGTTTGTCTGCCGTCATCTGGTATTTGGCATGTTTTCCTCTATTTCATGAGAACAGACAACTAGGCATGTTCCAGTCAGGCCAAGTGTCCATTTAGTTTCATACTCTTTCCAAAGGCAGCTAGTAAACATGCTTAGGGAGAAAAATGTAAGAAATGCATGAAGTACATATAGTAATTCTTTCCCATGGTTAGGTCCCTTAATTAGTGGTTTAGGAGCTTCCTTAGCTCTGAAGGTTGAACACAAGCATTTGTGTTTTAAATAAGCCCAGCAGTGGGCTTGTCATTCAAGAATTTAGTTATTTTTTTATGCATTATGTGTATCCAGTGTCTTGCTGCAATGGTTCCATAATTCAGGTGTGCATTGTGAAGAAAAAACATTTCCTAATTTGTTACAGATCTATCATTTTAATGACCTGCCCACTAGATTTTGTTGTGAGAAATGGATCCTTGTTGACTTTTCCATGCATCAGACATTCTGTCAACCTCATGTACACTTCTCCTTGGTGATTTTTCTTTGCTGAAGACTTCCAGTCACTTTGGACTTGGAAGTTTGACAGTCTTGTGATGAAAGAGTCAATCTTACAACACTGTAAAAGCACCACCATCCATTTGGTGGCCAAAAAGCTGAAATTTTTTACTCTGTTATCAGTAAAACTGAGTGAAGATTTCTTTAATTAACTAAGATTCTATGAATTATGAGTTAGATGATAGATATAAATTACGGGGGAATGAGATTGTAGATTTGAAAATTATGGTAATTTCCACAACTAGTATAATACTGAAGTTTCTCCCTTTGTGTGCCCTACATAGTCAATAACAGTAGCTACTGTTATTTGATGAAAGTTATTTCCACAGGCATTTTTTGGTGCCAAAAGCACTTGTAATGACTGTGTTTTTATGGTTTCTCCCTTTATTTTTATGTAAAAATTTGAGAATAATGAAGGCAATCTTATTATAGCATCTTACTTTGTTTGAAAGGCATGCTGACAAACAGCTGGCAAGGCGGAGAAACAAATTCAGTTAGATAAATTTCATTTAAATAGGAACAAAGTTACTCTAGAATTAACGAAACCCCAAACACTTGCTTTTCATTCCAAAGAAAATCATCCATTTACGTGATCAAGACCTGGATCTGAACTGTGACCAGTCTGTTGAGCCTGTAAAACGATTGTTTCCTGGCTTTTGTGCTGTGCCTTTTTTTGCCCATTGGCCAGCATATGGGCCTGTCTGTGGTTTATCAAATGCTCTGTTACCCATCATTCAGCTATGCCACACCTTGATCGACTTGCTTGAAGGAGTGAGGTATTTGGCATGCAGCGGTGGGAAGGGCACTCTGGATGTATGTTGTGGCAGGTTTGGTTCATGCATTAGCACTGTGCACTGCAGAGGGTTACGGAACAAGGAGCAGTGGGAAGGGCTGGACACGCAGCACTGCTGAATGTGAGCATGTTGAGCACAAGGCGCTTAGTGCTGGGGGAAAGTTCAGCAGAGAGGCTGTTAAGACGTGGTGGTGAAGCGGCTGAGTCCTCTTTAGTTTTTTGCTTCTGGTTTAGGAGGAAACACAATAATTCTGTGGTATTAGGGGGTAAGGAGCATGCATAGCACAGAGGCCTTCCTGCCAGTGCTATTTGTGCAGTCCTGAGCAAGGCATTGGGTTTCGGGGCTGGGATCTGTAGGTGCTTCTTTCTCTATGTAATTTTTTTGTTCAGTTGATTGATTTCAGCCATCAACAGAAAGGCAGAGTTCTCAAAGCTTGATCAACTGTGAAGCACAAATCTGACAACACTAAGCTTCATTAGTAGCCGAGCTCATGGATCTGCTTGCTTTAATTAGTTTTCCATAGCTGAGGTTTTGCAATATAAGGGTTTATTTCAGATGCAAGTTTTCCATTAGCAGACAAACACTATGAATTTTAACTAAAATAATTCAGACTTCACTCCTCTAAAACTCGATGAAATAGCTTGCTTTGTTTTGTGTGATTTCTTCATATATTGTATTAGGAGCCTTTGTGGTGAAAAGGATTGGATGGATGACTCATTTGTCCTTGCTAGGTTGTATGAAAGATACTGTGTATTGTGCAGTTTGCAACTCCAGGCTAGAAGTTACAAGTTTGCACTGACACTGTGATGGTCTATTATGTGTAGATCTGGATCTTGAACTTTGGGGAACGACTGCCAGAGAGCAAAATAGGCCAGGTTGTCAGGCAAAAGATAGGACAAATATGTGGCCTGCTGTGACAAACTAAACATAAAGCCAAGTGTCATGGTTTGAATGTAGTTAAGCGCCAAGCACACAAAATCTAATTATATGTATAATCGGAATATGGATTTATTGAGGAAAATGGGAAGGAACTTTTTTCTCAGTGCCTCCCTCTTTGCCACAAACCTCTCACAAGTGAAAACAAAACAAAAACATGGGATTTGGTCAGAATTGCACTTTTTAAAGAGTCTTTTTATGCTTAAGGAAAAGAGGTTCTTCTGCGGTGCCATAGAATCTTCACAAACCAGCAGTCCGCCCGGAAAAACAATCTGTTGAAGTGAAAAAAAGGTATCTTTCCTATGAAAACCCTGCAGCCTTCCCACACTGCTAGGTCATGGGCCGCAGAAAAAAACCCCATGGAGTTTTAGTTGTTTAAGCATGGGCGATCTCAGTCTGAAAGCAAAGGTTCTCTGCTTTAAATCTCTAACAGTTTCTCACAACTTCTATGTGGCCTGGTGTGGGCCTCTCTGTAACGGCTTCCCACAGCTTCTATATGGCCTGGCACAGGCCTCTCTTTAAAATGACAGGCTGCACAAGAATTTCCCATCCCCCCAAGTTCTTTTTTTCAAATGGATTAAATTTTTTTCTACAGCTTGCAAGAAGAATTTTTAAGCTCCACGCCAGAAGTGTGACCGCCCTCTTTTCCTGCCATAATTGAGCTTCTATCCCACGTGGTCTCACCCTTCCCCTCTGTTTCTCACCTTTGAGTCGCCATGTTCAGCTTCATCCCAGGTGACTTTACTGTCTCTTTCTTCCTCGCTGACTTGAAAGAAAAGGTGTCTTTGTTGACTGCAGCGTGTGGTGTTTCTTAGTTTTGGCGCAAGCTGTGCTGGATGGAGGGATGCCCTGCTGGCCCCGCCGGCTCCGTGCGGGGTCTCAGCAACTTCAGATCATCTCGGCCACACGGTCTCGGTTATACACGGCATGCGGAGCTGGGACAGCTCTGCCCTGAGGGGGATGGCCAGCCCCACACCGCACCGCGACGAGGGGTCGGAGGGATCGGGCTTGGCCTGAGCCTGGGGCCCGGCCCAGGCCCTCCACCTCCAGGCCACGCCTCGGCCCTTGAGGCCACGACAAAAGAGGAGCTTCCTGCCCTTGCCTTCCTTTAAATACGTGATTGCTGAGGCATTACCAGCCCTCTCATTGGCTTAGCAACTTATTCATCAACCAAGTTTTCAACCTACCACACCAAGGGAAAGTATTTTATGGGTCTTTCCTCTACACATTTATCAATGTTGTTTTGCGTTACAGAAGTCAAAAACAAATGACAAGTTTTGGCAGGTATGCTAATGCTTTTTAGCCCAGTGGTCATAAGTGATGAGCTAAAATATGGGGCTTTTTTTTAGTAAATAGCTGGTACTATTATCTAATAATTCACACTGTGTTCAGGCTAGAGTATTACAACTGATTGGCTCTTCTCTGTTTTAAATTGTAAAATGTTCCTTTTCTTTGGAAACAGAGAATTCTGTCTGACAAATCTTATAAACCTTGAATGTAGTATAATTAAATGAGTATTTAAATTTTCTTTGTGTTTCAAAGTTAAGTCATTCTCAAGTAGCCAGTAACAGCTTCAAGTTACTCACACATAAGCAGGAGCAGTTGAATCAAAGCAGTGTTTAGCACTTTTAAAAATTTACTTATCCTATGTAACATTTTTGTTGTTGCTTTAGAAGTTGGGTTATTTTTTATGTAGCCAAGTGATTTCATATTATAATTTTATTCTTGCTTTGCTGTTGATAAATACCAGTCAAAGAGCAGTGGTTTGTGTGCAGGGGTCTCTATAGCCTTGTTTCTAGGCATTGTTCCAAAGTACACAGCTAAAATACTTCATAGGTTTTGTTTAGGACAGAGCCTTTAATGGAAAGATCACTGCTGAGTCTTTCTGATGCAATTTTGCAAATACTTGATGCTTGTTCTTTCCTTCAAACTCAACATGACATTTCAGCAGTGGAGTTGACTGTTAAAAATACGTAACTTGTCCAGCATACTGTACTTTAAAGAGGATCAGAGAGCCTGTCAATTTTTTTCTGAACCTGTGATGCTTGTGGAAAATCTGGTAATGAGAAAAAGAGGAGAGTACATGATAACTAATTGTGTAGAAGGCTCAAGGTATCATCTTGCTGCAACAAGTATGAAGTGGAGAGCTTCCTTTGGACTATTTCGGTAAGGTTGTACCCTGATCTGCTCCTCAGGCCCATGACTGAAATTTATGATGCATGGTAGATGCCTTTAGGCAGAGAATGAGCAGTCAGCTTTTCATTAATTTGTAACAGAGAGACTGGTGGGAACTTTGTTCCATGCTGTGGAGAGCTTGTAGTGAATTCCTTCAATGTTAAGCAAGCTAAAAGTAATTCTCTAGAAAATGTATGCTTTAGCTAAGCCCTTTGTTTTCTGAACATACATTTAAACAGAGATTAAAACTATGTAATGAAAGTAAAAACAGCAACATATATCCTCCCTCTCTTTATTGTAATCTCAAATCTATTAAGCTGTTGAATACCTTTAAGTAAAGGTTTAAAATTGGTCAGTAGTATTTGTATAGCATTGGGGAATTTGTCTATGTGCAATCTAAATATTATATTAGAAAACTCTTATGGTTATATAAGCTCTTTGTTTCTTTGCAATTATTTTTACATCCCTTTCTGTGTATTGGTTCTGCGAGGGGACTGGGATGGAAGAGCTGACCCATCTGTCTGCAAGTAGGTGACTTGCTGAATCCAGTGGCTCCCAGTGGGCAGAGTGAAGGAAGAATTGCTCACTGGCTAAAACCAGTTTCCTTTGCTGCTGTTTGGAGCCATAAAGTTTCCAAAAACTTTTGTTTCCATGGGGAAGGGAACAAAGATAAGAGCCAATGGTACAGCCATTTAAAAACTGTGGTGGAATGGATCATGGAGGGTGAGTTGCCAGAGTGGAGAGAGAGAGAACAGCTGTTGGAAGGAGCAGAGATATTGCAGCTGAGGGGCCAAACACAGCTAGAGGAGGCTGGTTGCAAGCAGAATGAAAGCTTCGAAAAAGCAAACAACATGTGAGATATCTTGGCTATACATTAATTTCTTGCTCTGGTCACCAGGTATATTCAGATATGGGAGAAACACAGGCAACATATATGTATAGTCTATAACATTTCTTCGAAAACAGAATGTATATGTATTCTTTTTAAAGTAAATTTTTTAAATGTAGGTCTATATGTCTCTTCCTTGCCTCAGAAAACAAAGATGTTAAAATGCTGGAGGAAATTGCATAGGTGTGTTTCAGTCTCTGCATCTCTTTGAGGAGTAAGTGGTCCATGGCAAGGATGCTGAGGGAAAGAAACCAGTTCCCCATTATGATCTCACATTTTACTGGCTTGGAAGGGAAGCCAGAATTGTAACCCTTTCCTGAAAAGAAATTACTGCATTATTGTTTTGCGAAAGAAAAGGGGAGAAAGAAGCATTACTGGAGTATTGAGATGCTGTTCTGCTCCCCATCTGTGTGGTAAACAAATCATTAGGGGACTCTGTCTGTGAAAGTGTGTTTCTGGCCTTGCTTCATGGGGGTTCAAATTTCCTACCTCTCCTGGCCAGAAGGGCTGGAGCTAGCTGGTCATCAGCATATGGCCACTCTCTCTGGTCCTAGTGAAGCTCTGCCAGTGCGCAGCTGGGAACTCAACCCCCTTATGTGGCGGGGAAAGGGATTTTGGCTCTGATTTCATTACTAGCGCTGAAGGAGAACAGAGTGGAGATCTCCTCTCTGTTGCAGACAGTTCTATGGCCTTAAACCCTGAACAGTGGCAAACCTCTCTGTGGATCTCACCAGGATTTAAACATTGATTTTTGTTATTTGTATTGGAGGGAATGTGAGACAGGAAATTGATGCAAGCTGACCTAGTATAATGAATTTAACCTGGTATGTATGTCCACGAAAGGATATGCATTATCTTACTGTTTTTAAACCAGTTTTACTTTGCTAGCCTAGTTTCCCAGGGCAAAGTGTACTTTTGAAATCACCATGGTAGCTGGTTGTGATTGGTTTTGGTGGCTGCACTATAGTTTGTGTCTGAATTTAGGAAGAAAGAAAATGAAAATGTTTGGTGTGAAGTAAAGTGCATGACATATAAAATGAACTGTATGCCCATTCAGAACATCTCAGCTAGATGGATTTGCATGGTGTTAGGTATGTGAATAGAGTTGGTGTCGCTCACGTGGCTGAGAGTCTGGCAAGCAGAAATCCTTAACTTTTTTTTTGTGTAATATCCAGAAATAACAAAGATGCATTTATCAGAAAAACCCTTTCTTGAAATTCAAGCATGAAGCAAATGGAAATCCCATTAACATTGTGTTGAACCAGGAAAATACTCTTAATTTACAGATATTGTTTTGACTGAATACAGGAATTTGTTTTGTAAAAGGCGGTAGAAATATTAATTTTAAAAGTGTTTGGGGCAATGTAAGCATATTACTAACCCAAAACACTTCAATAAGGAAGTGTGTCCTTCTTGCTTTCCTAGGAATTAATGTTTTACTTTAAGTAGTAGTAATTTACACAGCCTATGTATACAATAAGCAATATAAACTGTAAGGGACTAAAGGGGTTTATTTGTTCTTCCTCATGAGGAGTGTCTTTCATCTCTTTACTGCACAGACTCATTACAAAAGAGCTGTATTTTTCTGTATGAAAAAACATTAGTAGCAATTTCATGTTTTCTTACTCAGGCAATAGCTTTAAGTATCAGTTCCTACAATTTATTACTTATGTTAATGGTGGCTTAAAAGCCATCCTGGACTGCTGCATGAGTATGGCATAGCAAGATACCATGAAAGCTTTTTTTGTTACTTTTGTAGGAATATTAAAATTTTATTTTGGCCTTATGGTTGGCCTCACAACTTTCCTGCGCAAATCTCAAAGTTGTTTTATTTTTCTGCTGGAAGTGTTAAGCATAATAATCATCTTGTTCTGAGTTTTATAATAAATATTTTTGTTTTATAATCTAGACAAAAGCATTCCATTTGTTTTATACAGACATTCACAAAATGAGTAATTAAGGAGAAGGATTGTTGCTTCTCTTTACCTTTATGAGTAATTAAAACACATTCTCCCACTGCCACTGTATTTTTCCTTCCCATTCTGTTTTTTAAAAAATAATTTTCTAAATGCTAAATAACCTTATGTCATTTCCACTTTAGATAATCTCTGCCACAAACTGAAAAATATTAGTTCAAAGTTAATATTCAAAAGAATTTTTGGACAAGGTTGTCTTTTCATACAGACAGAAAAATGGGAGTAGCCTATCAGGCTAGGACAAGTTTTCCAAAGAAATGGAGGTTTTCCATAGAGCTGAAAGGAAAAATTAATAGAATTTTTGTCTTTGACCAGACTGTTGATATGGAGATGAGTTGTTTGGCCACAGGCTCTTTAATACTGTATATTAGATTTTACCTGTCTGAAAGGCATTTTTGCATTTGTATCTAACCCATTCATTGCTATTAAGAAGCTCTTTGTCTTGTCCACATACTGTTGGATCACTGTTCAGGTCTGAAGATCCAGAATATCTTCCAGGGTCATCATCAGACAGCACCTATTGGTCTTTTCATTGTGTTCACTCTTCAGCAGTTTATTGTCTTGGCAATTTAGTCCTCTGAATATGAGCAGATACTGAACAAAACTCTAAAAAATTCTTAGTAAGCACGGTTTTACCTTTCAGCCAGACTGTGGTGCTGCAATAAAGTCTTTGACCAAAAAAGGCATACCAGAGTAGTAGTTTTCTTGAATGTTAATCATTTAATTTTTCAGTGGTAGGTAGTTAATACAATTAGTCAAATTAAAGATTTAAATTAAGTAAAAATTTAATAAAAAGAATTTTGGCTGCAATGCTATGATAAACCTGAAAATTATGAATACTTATTTTAATGAAGAACCTGCTTTTTGTAGCCTAAACTTAAACTATTATTTTAAATAAATATAATTTTACAAAGCTTTCACAGATTGTGAATTTTGAAGATGCAGAAAGAGAAGTTTTCTGTTTTCCTTGTTCAATAGTAGCAGCTGCCTCTGAATTTCCTTCTTGCTAGCTGATAATTGTAGGCAACATATTTTAACAAGCCAAATGTGATATGCATCTTAATATTACTCAAATTATGAAACACCCCCCAGCTATGACTAAAGGGTAGGTGAAACTACATCCATGGTTCTTTAGTTCTGGTCCACTTTAATGGACCTTTAATGTTGGGAGAAGAAATGATAGAGGAATCCAAAGTGATCAGGAAGAACCTTCCCTGATTAGGCTTTTAAAACAACATATAAATATTTTTGAAGCTTGATTGTAATGTGATCACAGAAACATTACGTGTTATTTAAAAAGACAATAATGTTGATGATTAGAGAAAATAAAATAGCATTGAGTTAATTAATCTTTGATTCTAGTCATTAAAACAATACTTGTTTCAGGAGCAAGATGCTATTGATTGAGTCTGTGGGTAGCCATTATATTAGGCACAAAGATTTGAGAGCCAAGCTTAATAGCAATGTATGCTGTCATCTCATCCAAAACTACTTGTTTTTCATTAAAAGCAAACTGTTTAGACTATAAGAATTAAAAAAACAAAACAAAATGAAACCCTCTTTTTATAAACAGTCTTTTAGAAGAATGTGTGTTGCAGATAATGATACATGTACTGTATGTGACCTGATGTCAGAGATATTAATTCACACTAATATCTGAGAGGAATGTTACAAATGCCTGGAATATACACCTAGAAATTAACAGTATTTAGTTTCTGTGGTTCTTTTTAAAGTTCAGTTAAATTTTGAGCTAAATACAATCTTTCATCAATGCACTTATGACTAGTCTCTCTCTGAAACCAGTTTTAGCGTCTAAAGTATTTTTAACAGGAATATCATAGAATGGTTTGGTTTGGAAGGGTCCTTTAAAAATCATCTATTTCCAGTCCCCCTGCTGCAGTCAGGGACACTTTTCACCCTGAACACTTCAAGGAATGGGACATTCACAACCTCTCTAGGCAACTTGTTCCAGTGCCTCACCACCTTCACAGTAAAGAATTTCTTTCTAACATCTGATCTAAACTTATTTTCTTTTAGTTTGAAACCATTCCCCTTCTTCTATCACTATGTGCCTGTGTAAAAAGTCACTCTCCCTCTTTTTTATAAACCCCCCATAAGTGCTGAAATATTGCAAATATACAGTATTCAGAAGACAGAATACTGTTAAATGACTGAATATTTTAAAGTAGCGTTTCCTCTAGATGACTTGCAATTTTGGAAGCTTAAACACTTCACCTGGATGCAGAATCCTGAATGGCTTTATCTGGATGAACTTTGTTTCCAGAAAATAGGAAAAAGTTGCAGAAGCTTGGAATATATTATTCTAACATATTGGTATCATTTCTGGGCATTCAGTGTTTGTGAAGACTATACTGCCTATGACTTGTAAAGACACATAGTCTCTGTTAGTGAAAACTGTCTTCCTGCTACATGCAGCTCATGTTTCTGGTGTCCCTTCTCAATCCTCATCCTCCAGCAGAGGTCACGAAGATGCTGAGGGGCCTGGAGCATCTCTCCTACAAGGAGCTGGGCCTGTTTAGTTTAGAGAAGATGAGATTAAGAGGGGATCTCCTCAATGCCTATAAGTATCTCAAAGGCGGGTGCCAGGAGGCTGGTGCTGGACTCTTTTCAGTGGTGCCCAGATACTGGACAAGGAATAATGGCCATAAACACCAGAAGTTCCACCTTGATATGAGGAAGAATTTCTTTACGTTGAAGGTGGCCCTACTTTGGCAGGGAGGCGCACAAGATGATCTGCAGAGGTGCCTTCTATCTCTATTTTGTGATTCTGTGATTTTTGTGAATGCATCATTATATGTAAACCAAGAATTTTGTCATGTGATGAATTTATTTTCTGCTATGCTTCTGGATTAGTCTCTATAACAACCTGCTCCTTCCTTTCAAAATAAAAAATGAAATTTATGAATCCCAACTCTCTGAGATATGTTAGTGACCTTAATTCGTAATTTGGAAGATGACAACAATTTTTAGGATCATAACGGTGGGTGCCGTGGCAATTAAAAAGATGTTTAATATTTTTTGAGACTTCATACTATTTAAGACTCTGTATAGATGAATAGCAGTTCTGTCTGATTTCTGGTGACCAAAAAGAACCCCATCTTTGAGAGCTATCATTTTCTATTTCTTTATATAACTAGAAGAAAACCTACTGTAAATCTGTGGTCTGTTTCAGAAAGCCTGGAATAAGGCTTTTAAATGGATTCCATGTTTTGTACACTTGCACGTTTGGCTTATGTGTTAATGGAAGATACTCTGAGTTTTGAAGAAACTGAATGTGCCATTTTGCACGAGCAAGCAGTTTTTCAAAGTAGCAGTCCATTCTCAAAAAAAGAAAATTAGAATAACTAGCCTTGCTGTTGCTCAGTTTACTTATTGTTATAATACAAGTGAAGGTGATGTTGAGCATTTGACAACTTCCTCAGTATATGTGATAGAATAGCATGTCCTTCTGTGTTGAGTATCTGTCATCTTGTGTAGTTATGAAAAGGGGAGTTGGTTCAGCTTTGCACATCAATGCTTCTTTGATACAAATTCTCCACTGATTTTTCTTCATTGTTATCCAGATACTGGTATGGAGTAAAATTAAGTTCCAAACCACTGTCTTCCCTTCTGAAAAGTAAAAACAAACTCTTTTTTCTTGGTTCCCATTTTATTTTATTTCCTCAATTTGCTCTTTATTGCTTTGTATTCATCCTTTCTTACTTCATAGGAGTCATTAAATAGCTGCTGTGATTTTTTTAAGAAGGTATGAAGGGACTTTAATAGGAATTTCTTTTCTGTCTCAGGATGTTAAAATCAATTTGGTGGCTGCATGTTATGGCGCTCTTCCTCCCTCTCCCACTGATGGAAACATGAGTGGTTTAATCTAGCCCCAAATTGCTGTACGGAAACCCTTTGCTCTTAAGTCAAAAAACTCAGTGCAAGTCTGTGAATCGTTTTATGAAAATACTGGATCGAGTTTCAAGCTTCGAGTCCCTGCTGATACATTAAATTCTTCATGGTATTGGCAGGGAAGAAGCAGGGGACCTTTCTTTAGCTAGATAAATAGGAGAAGTGTCAACTCCAGATGCCTGAGGGCAAGACTCCAGACAGCTTTGAGTACTATTACAGAAGAATAAAGTGGAAGAGACCCATGGGACTCGTATCTGTATTGAATTTCATTTAGCTTTTTTGTCACAATGGAGAAAAGTCCTATAGCAGTCTTTAAAGTAGATATGCCTGCAGCCTTTTGTGTATAAATATTGGGACGTGGTGCTTCTTTTTTATTGGTGTTTTTTTTTGTTTGGTTTTTTTTTTTGTTTTTTTTTACATATGCATATATATGTTATATGTGTCCTGTAGTATTTTAGGAAATGGTGTTAGCAGAGGGTACTCAAGCTAAAAAAACTAGAAGTACCTCTCTTTCAATGCCCACAGCACATGGAAGAAGAGTCAAGTCCCTTCCTTGGGACATTTCCCAACAGCTGAAGTAAGTAGACTTGCACGGGAGTGGTGCATAACTCAGCAGCATGGATGCTTCGCTTTGATGCTGTCCTGACATCAGCAGGATTGTATGTGCAGGAGGGAATTTTATTTGTTCACCTGATACTCTCTGTAGATGTTTAATGACTTCTCTGACCTTCACTTGCCTCAGAAAGCCTTCAGTGATTCTTTACATAAAGACATTTAAAATCATAAAATAAAACTCAAAGTCATTATTGTTTACAATTTGCTGATGGACATGGTAATAGTATCTGCATAACCTGCCTATTTTTTCTGTGTAAATAAGGATATTTGTTGTATTTTAGTCTTTAGCCAAGCCATATTGCTTATTCTTGTAATGTTGCAGTGACGCAAATTCAGATATGTTAGGAACATTTCTTTGAAAGCACAATGCTGTCTGATATCATGCTCTGCATTATAAGTCTTGCCTTTCTGATACTCTCTAGGTTACATAAGGAAAACAAAAATTTATTATTATAATATGCAGTGCATCCTCTCTCTGATTTATCGAATTGGTTATCACATGCGTTTTAAAATGATGTCTTAAGTTGTATCAGCAATTTTGTTGAACAGAGTACTTTTAGAACACATCACCGTCTTTTTCTGTAGAAGACAGACCTTTTCTTTCCTTATCTGAATGGTTTCTTTTTACATAATAAATTATATTATTTCTGCTATTTTAACTTGATTTCTTCCATACCTTTTCTCTGTTTTCATTTTAGGAAATTTCTCTGTTTCTCATTCTTGTTCTTCATGTGCTTCATCTGATGTAACTGGCCACATGGGACTACCCAGGTTTAACCTGGTTTCCACCAGTACTGGGGAGTGTATATGTCCGTATATGTGTATGTGTAATAGAACTAAAAATAATGACACTTCTTTTACAAATAAAATGTTATTATTTTGTTTGGTTGTTTGGGATGTTGGGGTTTTTTTTTTTTTTGTGGAGCTTCTGTTTTCATCCATATTTTTAGTGGAGAAAAGTTTGAAGACATCTTTTCCAATTTGAGGTAATTCCGTATCTCAGATGTGCCATTTTAAGAAAACACCAAGTGTTTGGAAGTTTGCAGTACCATGGTAGTAGATGGCAGCAGTATCTGGTTTCTTTGACTGAGTCATCAGTTTGGTGTGACTGAACTGAAATTTTGGCCCTTCTTTGAGGCATTCTCATGTATACCTAACTAATAGTTCACAGAATCACAGAATATTCTGAGTTGTAAGGGACCCACAAGGATCATCAAGTCCAGCTCTTAAGTGAATGGCCCATAAGGGCATCAAATGCACAACCTTCATGTTAGCAACATGCTCTAACCAATTGGGCTCATCTCGGCTGTTTACTTTAACCCCAGATTTAATTAAAATAATTTTTTAAAAAAACAGTATCTTTCATCTACCTCCCTGTGAATTTTTCTTAATCGATGTAGATAATGTGACTCTTGTGCTTGTTATATGTGGAAGTTAGATGAAGGTCCAAGGTGATCTCGTAAGACCATAAATAAAATACTTAGAAGTATCTGGTAATAGCCAGTGGCCTGAATTACAGAGCAAATTTGAACTGATGTTTTCATAGTTTTTACTACTCTTCATTTTGAGAACTTACTGGAGGAAAGACTTGTTACATTTTATGGCTATCAGTGGATCGTTTCTTCAGTAATTTGTTCTGTTATTTCTCCAGCAAATGTGGAATTAAACATCTAGAGCAAACTGTGGCAGATTTCTTCAATATAACTGCCTCTTGCATAGGAAAAGTGCTTTCTTAAGCCTACATTTCCCAGTATGCTTTGATGCTGTCTGCACTTTTATCGGCATATATAGTGAAGAGTTGCTATCTAGTCTTCCTTTCTCTGCTTATTCACATTTTCTAGAGATCAGAAGAGAATACATCTGTATCACTTGAATCTGTGATCTGTTCAAAAGATGCTGACTGTCATACTGTTATAGCCTAGAACATTCTCTCACTACTACAGTGCTCCATGACAAAACAATGAATTTTGTGTGTTATAGTTCTGCAGGAATTTTCCACTTCTGCATAACTTTTAAAAGTTACCTGATAGGCCATAAAATGAATTTTTAGTGTCTGAGTAAAATACTGGGATGTTAAATGATGACCTTTAGGAAGAAAATCTGGATTTTACTTTTCCTTTTTAGTTATAGAGGACGACTTCTTAAGCATGAATTAATCATTTCCATCCAAGAGAATCTTATTTTTTATCTTACTTAGAAAAGCAACAAAAATATTCAGCAAAAAAAGCTTCTTATACTCATGGTGTTTTGCACTTTGGGATACTATTACACATGCTTGTGATTATCTACTCTGCAAACAATTGTCAGAAAACTTCATCTGTTTTCCAAGTCCCACAGAAGAACAGATGTGGAATTAAGTTTCAAACAATGTACTGTTAATCACTTACATGTGGACACGAAATGAACTGAAGCTCAGTGGGAACTGATTGGATGCTTTGTTAGTTGAGCATGGAGTGGAGAATTTACATTGTTCTTAGTCTTCATTCTCTGAACAGTCCTTTGAAAATGGTACTAATATATGAACAACACAAGGGTCTGTTTCAGATATTTAACTCTTTCTAGAGAGCCAAAACCTTAGGGGACCACCTGAATGGAGCTGGACTATATTATGTGGATGAATATGAAACAGAAATTGCATATATATGTGTAATTTTCATTTATTTGAGAGCTCTTTTGATGCTGCAAAGGATATTGAGGAGTAGCTGCATATCATTTGTGTGCTTTCAGAAACAATTACTTAGACCAGTCAGTTTTGTCTCTAGGAGATTTAAAGTCAATGTTCAGTTCCTGGATAACCATAAGAAAGCTGTTATATCAGAAAAACTACTCATGTTGTGTTCTAAATCTCAGCCTTCATTGGAAAAATCACTCAAAAAGGCAGCTCATACAACTACTTCAGGAAGCTAGTTTTGGGGGAGAAAGGGACTATTGGCTATTTGGGGACTCTGGAACTTGGAACTTCAACCTCACAGATTTCTTATTATGGATCAGTGCATTAGATGTTCACTGAGACCTAAGGAATTGTTGGATTTCTGTTCTTGAAAATATTTTTTCCTACTTGATAAGAAAACTCATGGAAAAATAGCTATTGATACTTGTTCCTTCTGTGATTGCCCTCTCTGAAGTATGTATAGTCTAGAAAAATAGTACCTACTCATAGGAATCTGCATTTTCTGCTGCTGTCATATTGAAACTTGTTAAAATGTGTAGCTTACACATATGTGATTATTTTCAGTTACTTGATCCTGTGTAACCTGGAAATAATTTGCCTTCCTGAACCTTCAAAATAAAAAAGGGAGTGGGCATGTGAAGAGAGACTCTAACAAATTTATTGCTTCTTAAATCTGATGAACTTGATTAAGCAGACAAGAATATGTCATATTCCAGTGTTTTTAGTAGTTCCTTGAAAGTTTTTAAACTCCCTTAGATGTTTAGCCTTTTATTATATTGAAAGGTTAAAAAGGTTATGAACTCAGCTGTGTGTGGTTTTTGGCTTGAAAATAAGAGAGTTACCCCCAAAGTTAAAATGGGTCATGAGGAGATTAGTAATGATGCATTTTCCTGCCTCCCACAGAGTTCTCTGTCTTACTGCCTCATTGGCTGTTCCTTAACTTCTCACCTTCACATTCATCAATATGTTTATTCTGATAATAAGCAAATGGCCAAAGCTAATTAAAATGTTAATTCCTACTAAGATAGCAAAATACTGTATTTTGAGAGATGAAGAGAACAGAAGGAACTTTCAGAAATGTTTGTTATGTTCCAGAGACATGCTGTCTCTTAGCTTGACTTTTGGAGAGATTTGTGAACGTTATAGCAGAGTTTATATATATTTTTAAACAAATCTTTCATATGGATTTCCTGGGGCTGTTTTGCTTGTGCTCTGTGAAGTGACCAATTTCTTCCTTTTCTTTGTTTTTGGGGAGGTCTGCTTGACCTTAAGTTTTCATGTTTTCTTTCAAAACAACTTTCTTTCATGGATATTATTTTGTTTATACACTTTGCAGGAAAAAAAAAGAGATAACATTCAAAATAAACATCTTTATACCTCCGTATCTTGTTTTTTGGTCTTTGTCTAGAATGACATAAATGGCTAAGTATTTCATGTTCTTTAAACATGAATTTGAATGTGGTTGATGGAGACATTGTGTGCATTATCAAGACTTAATAAATGTAGTTGTCTTCTACCTTCAATAATCAAAAGCATGGGATACAGATAGTAGGTCTTTATGGTGCTAGTAGAACTCAAATATGAAACTGCATTTTTGATGAGTAATACTTTGAGAATATTTTAAATTGGTTTAGATTGCATGTCTTGGTTTTAACAGAGGGGTTTGGGACAGCTTCAAGCTGTTTAATATGTTTTTTCTGAGAGGTGAGTGGGATGTGTGCTAATATACTTAAAAAAGGATATTTGGGTAAGAGAGGGAGTTTGTTCCCTTGTTATGCTTTGTCATTCCCCATATAATATGGGGAATCATAGATTCATTAATTTTGTAAATTAATGTTTCATCATCCTCTGACCTAGAACTAGAAAGCTTTCTTACCTCTTTATCTTGAAATGTCATCGTCAGGATCTTGTTCTTTCAGATGGTAAAAAGCTTATATCTCAGTTTTACTTAGAAAATGGATGTTAAAAAATAATTTTAAGAATATTTAGAGGAGTTTAAAGGATAATTAGAACTTCTAACAAAATGCATACTTGAAGAGGACATTATTGCCTTCAGGAAAAACTAAACCTGAATTTTCTGTTTCTTGTATTGCCAGAACATTTCTGAAAAGATTGTTTCTCTAGCAGTGTTTAAGTAAATTTACATCAGAAAAAGCTTAAAATGACAAAAATTAAAAAGGCATAGAAAAGCATCACTGTGGTATACAAAACCACAATTAATGTATTTTTAAGTTGCTGTTCAATTCCCACCATCCCCGGGGCTAGTTAATTCTTCCATCTGCAAATTAAATATGCTCTTTAACTCTTACCAAGCAGTGGCTAGCTCATTTCCTCTTCCTTGGGTTAGCATCAGAGGAGTGCCTCTTTGTGGGTTTGTAAGATCCAGCTGGAAAAGCATGCTGGATGGAGATGGCTCAGGACTTTTGGAGGTCTGCAGGAACTGCAGGGTGTTCTCCAGAGCTGGAAAACTGGGCAGATGGGACTTGAGTAAGGGTTTTAATTTCTATAACATGATTTTACTGAGATGCTTAACAAAGGCACATGTAAGGTTGCTCAGAGTCTCATCTTTATTTAGATTTTCTTACACTGGGCTTGGGTTTTAGATTTTGGGTTTTGTTTTTTTACAAGACTGAAGAAAGGTTAATGAGCTGTAGAAGAGCTGAATACAATTTAATGGGCTCTATGTAATATTTTTAGCTTTGAATTAAGGTCTTGAGTGCAAGATAGGCCTGTTAGCTGGATAATGTCCAGATAAACTATTGGTAGAAAGAAGGTTGCTTTGAGGTCAAATCAAATGGCCTAAGCTCAAGATTTTATCATTTAGCAAAATCATTGCATGAATCACTGAAATCTTTCAGGATTAAAAAGCAGCTTTTCAGTAGAAGGTCTCAGGCTGTACCTCTGTGTACTTTATTTTGATAAACTAAATATACCATTTATGTGTATATTTTGATTGCTTCTATGTAGATGAAAGCTGTGAAGAAGCCACGGAAGTTAGTTCAATGTAGAATATATGCATAGAGTAAACAATTTTGTTTTCCTGACACCATAGAGAAGTTTGAATTTATATTTTGAGGACTCTTAACAGCTTATTAGTGTCTTAGTAAATTGGGCTCTAGTTCTGTGTTTGGTTGCTTTGTTAGTTATCTTGCCACAAATGTAAAGAAAGTTCAAATGTTAAAGCGGGTCTGTTTTTATTTGGGAGGGAGAGAAGGATTGTGCTTAAGCCATTATTTTTTAATTTAGGATGAAACCAGAAAACAAGCAGGTTCCTAATTCAGTCCTAATTCTGTTCATAATGCAGCATTACTGGAAAATGCAGGAATGTTATCAGGCAATTTGAACATTTTAAGGATTTTTTCATTGATTTGCAATAGTTGCATCACCATGATGGTACTCTGGCTATGACTTTGGCCGGAGAAGGAGGTGTGGGATTGAAAACCAAACAAACCCTGCAGCTGTTAGTTTAAAGGGCATGTGTGGGTGGGTAAGATAGAAGACTTTTTTCTCCAGTATACCATAAAGGGATAGCTCTGCGGCTTTCAGCAACAGTCTCAAGGCATTAAATAAAAGAATTCATTAATTGCTTATGACATAACAAAACTCCACAGTTGCCGTCTCTAGACCTTCAGGAAAAGGTAACTGTGTTGTCTTCCTTGGAGACGTTCTCTTCTACTTCTGCCAGAAGATGGCTTTGTTTGTAAATTTAGGATTTTGCAGGCTGGTGTGTGGTAATCTGGGAGCAATAATTCAAATGCTAATAATACTCATCAAAAGTTGTTATTTATTAATCCATCTGACATTTAGGAAGAATAGCCTAAGCTTGCCAAGTGATTCTAGCTCATTGCTGCGGAGCATGCCACTGGTTAGAGCATTTGATTAGCAACCCCATGTTGGGGCTCCAGGGCTGTCAGGGGCCTCAGCCTTCTCTGGGTCCTGCCCATGCTCTTACCTGGGGACCCAGAAGTCTGTTTCAGCCCAGCCTGGTCCCATCAGTCCATGCTGGAGCTGTGTTGCCAGTGTGCCTGTTCCAGTCCCCTGCTGCTGTGGTGTTGACCTGGAGCCTGCCTGTGTATGGTGGTCACTGGGCTGCCCACAGGACCTGTTCCTGTCATCAGTGCACAGGCAACGGGTTACTGAGCAGTGCTGGCCCCAGGATGAAGCTGCTTTCTGGATTGCTTCTTGCCTGGTTCTTCTCTGTGGTGGCCACCTAGAGCAGTTTTATGGCCAAAATGGAGCCAAGGAATTTTAGTGACTGTAGTTGTACATAGTAGTGATACTTCTGCAAAGCTCGGGTGGCCTTGAGTTGGCAGAGGGTTGCACAGAGCAAGAATGAAGCACTGGCTGTGGTGTAACTCGTGGTGCAGCTGTGGAAGGGGAACTTGCCATTTTGCTTTGTAATCCCCGTGACACAGATATGTGACTCAAGAGCATGTTGTAAAGTGAACTTTTTAAGTGCTTTTACACCACCCTTAAAGTAAACAATTTATGTCCTTTTATCCTCATGGATAATGCTAAAGATAAGAGCTCCCACTGATTTCAGTGAATGTGGGATCGGGCTCATGACTGATATTCTATATTACTAACTTCAAATAAAGATTTATGCTTAGCTAAAACAAACCTTAGAAACTAAAATAAATTTTAGAGAATAACTTCACTAAAAATAAATTTGCATGTTTTTGCTTTAGTGGGTAGTGACTGGCTTGTTTAAGAAATGTAATTTGATTCATTTACCACGCAGGTGTTATTGTATTAGTTAACAGGCTAAGAGGGATCTTTTATTTGCAGTGCAGTCTCTTAATGCTTCTGTATTATTCTGCTTAGTTTTCTGAGAATTGCTAGAATTATAAAAATGTATTATTTGGTTTAAACATTTTAATGATGTATACAACTGTGCTGTGCTGCTTTCTTCATTGAGGTGGTGCAGTGGGAAAACTAGCATTAAGAGCAGGGATCAGTGTATTAGAAGTACATCTGGCTTTTATTAAGTGTAAACTTCAGGACAGGTGCATTTGGGTGAAATATTTTTGTAGTATAAAAATAGACTTTTTCTTCAGCTCTCATTGAAATAGCTTGTAAATTAAGTTGCCCTATATGACTGTCCTGAATTTGCTTTAAATTACATACATATAGATATGTAGCATGATCTTCTAGATTGAACAAATAGGTAGGTAATACTAAAAGGAATACTGGAATTTTTTTTCTTTTGTAGGTTTGTGTGAAACAGAGAATAATGAGCCTGGGAAGAAATGTTAAAAAAAACTGTTGTATATATTGAGCAATTAGCTTCCTATGGTGTTTAACACTGTAATTAATTTAGAGGGTGATTTTATTTGTGAGAGGCTTGTTTTGCTGTTATTTCTGAAGGAAACCTTAATGATGCCTATGAAATACTGCTTCTATTTTTTTTCCATTTTTCGTTGTTCTACATTGATAGCAAAAGACAAAGAACCCATTGAATGCATTATTTCTATTCATAGTGACATAATTGGTCATAGAAACCTTCTTGAAGAAAGTAAATATTTCTTTGATTTCAGTACTTGCTGTTACATAATACATGGAAGTATCACACAGTAGTATATCTGAAGAAAAAGCTGCTTGAAAAGGATGTTTTAAGATACAGCAGATATATCTGTATTCTTTTTTTATTGTATTTGTGCTGGGGAGCCTAAGTATACCCACTTCCCATTGTGTACAAAGACATGAGTATGTGACATGGGAATGTTACCAAACCCATTGTGTTCTCTTAGCAGTGTCCAGTCTATTTGATTCTCCTGTTGACTATAAACAAGAAAACTTTAAATCAAAGGCTCTTCTTGTTATAGAGACTCTTTCTCCCTTAGTTGAGCTAAGACATTTATCTCTTGCAAATCCGGAAGTTGAAATATGAAGAATGTAGTGCTTCCATCTTTTTTGGAGGGGTGGGGCTGATGCAACCAAACTTAACAGCTAGCTGAGTAGAAAGGAAGAAACAGATTTTATGTATTTTTGCCAGCTGTTCTAGAAATCTGTCTGAGCTCTGTAGAGAAAGAATGAGAACATATATATATTTTTCCCGTTCTGATTTGTTTGGGAGGATTTGGCCTTCTGCAGCCTAAGGGAGGTGCTGCCTGTGTGGTGAGGGGGTAGTGGAAGGTGTGTGAACTTTCTTCTTGTTAGCTTTGTCACAAATGTGGTGATGAAAGGGAGACTTTTAAAATATAATGTTTATTTTCCTCTTTTTTCAGAGTTTTAGATTTTTTTTTAGTTTTTGTGTGCATGTGAGGAAGAACACTGCTGTGCCTTTGTCAGGTTAATGACTCTGTGAGACAGAGGCTTTTCTAGAGCTCTCTCTGTGGGCTGATCTGTCTTAACCTGCCTGTACTACTCTTGTTTAGGGAGCTCAGACTCCAAGCAATGAAATTTTCCTTAAAAGCACCACCTAATGGATTATTCAGAGAATTAGGTTTGTGTACATGTACTGAAAATTGATCATGCATTTTTTGTTACTTGAGTTTAAAGAAAACAATTTGGGCTTTTTTTGTTCTTGAAAATAGTCTCTTCCTCTGCTAACACTGCTGTATTTTCATTGCCATACTAACTGTTTTCAAGACAGAAAAGTTGAAGTAATTTACAGCTGATTTACTTCAAAATTACAGTTGAAGTAAAATACAGCTACTTGGTCCAGTCAATTGGGGGTTTTTGGTGTTGTTTCTTTTTTTTTTTTCCCCTGAAGGAATAGTCTATGCACCAGGAATTCAGAGGACATTTTAGGCTGTGCTTAACTTTGCAGTGGTCCCAGTATGCTTTCCTTTGTCCTCAGAAGCATACTTTGTTGGAAGTTCTGCACCAGCTTTTCTGTTGTTAAACCATCTTCATCAAGGCCAGATTATGTCTCTTTGTAAGAGTGAACTGATCTTCTTACTCACTTTATTCTTTTATGTAAGGGGAGGTTCTTCATATATCTTGTCCTGACAAATGTATAAAAATGCAGGATTTGGTATTACTGTGGGAAATCCTGTATTTTAATATTGCTGAATCAACCTAACCTTACTTTTATCATCTTATTTGTTACTTTTTGGTAGTGGAGATTCAAAACTGTATTGCCTGTTGAAGATGTGTATTCGTGAAGTGCTGGCTGAAGGTGAATCATAGCTTATTAGTGGGATCTTAGCCAAGGCTAACTTTTAGCTCATGTTTAGACCACTTTCTGTCCAGTCCCATAGCTCCATTTCAGGAAGTGTGCACTGGGTAGCCAGTTCCCAGTCTGTCTAAGGGATTAGTCCATCTCAGATACAGGAATTTGTGTTTTTCCTTGCTTAATTCCATGAAATATGGTGGCAGAATCTTAAAGGTGCATTTTTGGGATGTAGTGTAGTTCAGGTTTTTACTGCAGTTGTTTAGGAACTTTTGGAGTTCTTCCTAAGCCATACCTCATTTTAAAGTGTTACTATAAATTGCCACAGAATGTACAAAGAATCTTAAATGTGTTTTCAGAGCTTGGTATACTTTATTAGTAAAATAGAGGAAGAGAAAAAGATGTGATTTTGTGCGTGCTTAGTTTATGTGTTACTGCTTCACAGATTCACAAGATCACAGAATGAGAGAATGGTTTGGGTTGGAAGGGATCTCAAAGGTTATCTGCTTCCAGCTCCCTGTTATGGGCAGGGACATCTTCTACTAGGCACGGTTTCTCAAAGCCCCATCTAACCTGGCCTTGGAAGCTTCAGGGATGAGGCATCCACAGCTTCTCTGGGCAACTTGTTCCAGTGCCTCACCACTCTCACAATGAATCGCTTCCCTACATCTAATCTAGACCTGCCCTCTTTCAGTCTAAAGCCGCTACCCCCTGTTCTGTCACTACATGCTCTTGTAAAAAGTCACTCTCTTGCTTTCTTTAGGCCTTCTTCAGGTACTGGAAGGCTGCTAGGAGGTCACAGAATCACAGAATGGGTCATATTGGAAGGGACCAACCACAGTGGGTCCTGTGGTCCAACCTCCCTGCTCAAGCAGGAACATGCTAGAGCACCTGGTACAGGATTGTGTCCAGGCATTTCTTAAATATCTCCAGTGAAGGAGGCTCCGCAACCTCTCTGGGAAATCTGTTTCAGGGCTCAGTCAGCCGCAGAGTAAAGAAGTCTTCCTCATGTTCAGGTGGATTTTTCTTTGTATTAGTTTCTGCCCATTGCCTCTTGTTCTATTGCTTGGCACCACTGAGAAGAGCCTGGTCCATCCTTCTGGCTCTTCCCCTTCAGATACTTGTATACACTGATGATGTCCCCTCTCAGCCATCTCTTCTCGAGGCTGAACAGGCCCAGCTCCCTCAGCCTATCCGGTACTCGGGGATATTGGCCACGCCTCCCAGTTGGTATCATCAGTGAATTTGCTGGCTAGGCATCTGTCCCTTCATCCAAGTCACAGCTGAACAAGTTAAACAGTTAAGCATTGAACCTTGGGAGACACCACTAGGGACAGGCCTCTGACGGGACCCTGTGCCACTGATTTTGACTCTCTGGGATCTGTTGTTCAGGCAGCTCTCAGTCCACCTCACTGCCCACTCATCCAGTGAACATCCCTGAGTTTGTCTGAGGATATCTACTGAAGTCAAAGTAGACAATATCCACTGCTCTCCCCTCATCCATCCAGGTGGTGGTTTCATTAAAGGTGACTATCAGGTTGGTCAAGGAGGATTTAACTGAGTGAATCCATGCTGACTATTCCTGATCTCCCATGTGAACAGAGATAGCCTTCTGAATGAGGTGCTCCATTACCTTTCCAGGAGGTTGACTGGCTGGTAGTTCCCTGGGTCCTCATTCTTTCCCTTGTTGAACACTAAGCTGACTTTTGTTTTCCTCCATTGTGAGCAGCCTCGCAGTCGTGTCTGCCATCTCTCTCGGTATTCGTGGATGCATCCTGTCAGCACCTATGGCCTTGTGAATGTCAAGTTTGCCTAGGTGGTCCCTAACCCTATCTTACTTGACTAAGGGGAAGTTTCACTTTTGCTTTACCCTGGTCTCATGGGTCAGAGAATTCTGAAGGCTGGTCTTGTCAATGAAGACTGAAGTAAAGAAGACATTCAGTAAATCTGGCTTCTCTTCATTCTCTGTTACCAGGGTCCCTCCGTCCATTTAGTAACAGGACCATAATATTCTTCTTTTTTTTTTTTTTTTTGTTATTGATGTATTTGAAGAAGCCCTTCTTCTTGTCTTTGACATCCTTAGCCAGATTTAATTCCAAGTGGACCTTGTCTTTTCTTGTGTCATTTCTACTTATTCTGGATCTTGCTTCCATCTCGTCTGTATTTCCTGCTTATACTTGAGGAATGACAGGAGTTCCTTGTTCATCTGTGCAGGTTCCTAGCCCCATTTGCCCAATTTCTTACTCACCAAGATGCATCATTCTTGAGCCTGGAGGAAGAAAACTGTCTTTGACCCCTATTTCCTGCAAAGCCTGTTCCCATGGGATTCTTCCAATAAGATTCCTGAAGTCCATGGTTACAATCTTGCTTGCTACCCTGCTTCTTCCTTACCAGATACTGAACTTCACAATTTCGTGGTCACTGCAGCCAAAGCTACCCCCAGCCTTCACACCTGCAACAAGGCCTTCCTTACTTGTTAGTATGAGGTTGAGCAGCCCACTATTCCTTGTGGAATCCCCTCCTACCTGCGACCGGCACTTGTCATGAGTGCTTTCCAGGAATCTCCTGGGCTGTTTTGTGCTTTGCTGTGATGCTTCTCCTGCAGATCTCAGGATGTCCAAGACACAGGGTAATTAAAGTACCCCACAAGAGTCAGGGCCTGTGACATTGAGGCTACTCCCAGCTGTCTGTAGAAGGTGTCATCTGCTTTCTCCTCTTGATCAGGTAGGTGGCCTATAGGAAACACCTCAGAGTCTTCTCTTTTCCAGGCTGAAGAACTCCACCTCACTCAGCCTGTCCTCACAGTAAATGTGCTCCAGCCCTCCTCTGGACTCAGTTCAGCAGAAATTGTGCTGGGGGCACCAGACCTGAATACAGCACTGCAGGTGGGGCTTCACAAGAAGAGAGTAGATAGGTATTGTAACTTCCCTCTTCTCCTGGCCACACTGCTTTGTATGCAGTCCAGGTTATAATTGCCTTTCTGGGCTTCAAGTGTAGGTCTTACAAAGCTCACCAACAGCCCTACTTCATTCTCCCCAGAACTTCTCTCAATTCACTCTCCACCCAGACTATACTTGTGCTCGGGATTGTTCTGTCCCATGTACACCATCTTTACACTTGGCCTTGTTGGGGTTGATGAGGTTTGCACAGGCTCACCTCTCAAGCCGGTCAAGTTCCCTCTGGATGGCGTCCCTTCCCACTGGTGTCTTGGCCACACCACACATCAAACTTGCTGAGGGTGTGCTCAATCCCACTGTCCATGTCCCTGACAAAGATGTTAGACAGCAGTGGTCCCAACACCAACATCTGAGGAACACCACCAGCACTGGTCTCCACTTGGATGAGTCTTTGACTGCAACCTTCCAGCCAATTCTTTATCCACTGAGTGGTCCATCTGTCAAATCCATGTTTCTCCAATCTAGAGAAAAGGATGTGCTGCAGGACAGTGTCAAATGCTATGTACAAGTCCCAGTACATGACATCAGTTGCTCTTCCCTTGTCTACAACACTGTAATCCCATCATAGAAGGCCACCAGATTCATCATAATTTGCCCTTCATAAAGTTGTGTTGGCTGTCACCAATCACCTCCTTATTTTCCATCTGCCTTAGCATAATTTCCAGGAAGATCTGCTCCCTGCTCTGGGTGGGCACAGAGGTGAGAATGACTGGCCCATAGTCTTACTCTTTTTCCCCTTTTTTAAAAATGGAGGTTATAATTCCCTTTTTCCAGTCAATGGGAACTTCACCAGACTGCCAAAACTTCTCAAATATGCTAGATAGTGGCCTGTTTCTTCAGAATGCATCTCATCAGGTCCCATAGACTTGTGCACTATTAAGTCTCATAGATTGTGCACCTTCAGTTCCTGAGGATGGTTGCACACCTGATCTTATCCTACAGTGGGTAGTTTCTCTCTCAGCCTTTCCTCAGAAAAGAAATGCTCTAGACCCCTAATCATAATTCTGCACTCTACAGCTTCTTCACAAGTTGAAATGGGCAACTGTTGATCTCTTTTCTCTGCTGAGCATTGATGCGACATGAGAAAAGGGCATGAAGCTGTGTTTCCTGGATATCAGGAAAAGATTCTTCACTCCGAGGGTGATTGGGCAGTGGAACAGGCTCCCCAGAGAAGTGGTCACAGCACCAAGCCTGGCAGAGTTCAAGAAGCATTTGAACAATGTTCTCAGGCATACGGAGTGATTTTGGGGGTTATCCCGTGCAGAGCCAGGAGCTGGGCTCTACCTGTGGGTTCCTTCCAACTCAGGATATTCTATGATCCTGTGGTGATCCTTGTAGTTCTTCACTGGACCCTCTCCAGTAGTTACATGTCTTTCTTAGCCTTCTATGATTCAGGCAGTGTAGCTGTAACACTTGCCGGTGAAAACTAAGGCAAAAAAGTCAGAGAGTACCTCAGCCTTCTGTATGTTCCAGGCAACCACATCTCCTGTTTCCTTCTAGAGAGGGACCACATTTTCCCTCGTCTTGCTTTTATCACCAACATACCTGTAGAAGCTTTTCTTGTTGTACTTGATGTCCCTGGCCAGGTTTAATTCTATCAGGACTTTAGCTTTCCTAGCCTTATCCTTGGCTTCTCAGACATTCTCTCTGTACTCCTTCTAGGCTATCTGTCCTTGCTTCTGCCCTTTTCTGCTTGTCTGTCCACAAGCTCCTTGTTCATCCATGCAGACCTCCTGGCATTTCTGCCTAACTTCCTTGTTGTAGGGATGCATCGTCCCTGAGCTTGGAGGAGGTGATCCTTGAATATTAGTGAGTTTTCTTGGGCCTTTCTCCCATCCAGGGCTTTATCCCATGGTACTTTACAATACAGATCCCTGAATAGTCTAAAGTCTCTTTTCATTACGTCAGGGGTTTGTGCTATTTCTTAGTGCCTTCATGGTTGGAGTGATGTCTAGAATGCTGAATTCCTAGCCAAGCAGAAGTGGCCTGGTACTGAAATGTTACCCATGTGCATATAATCTCTTACAAGCAACGTTTTTACCATTACAGCCACCAACACTCATCATGAATATTGTTTTGATGTTTTTGGCTCTGTACCTTTCTTATATTTTACGTCAATTATTTTTCTAGGTATTGCCAGGCTTCTGAAGTGGTTGACTAAGACGTAGGGATTTGGAAGAGTGGTGAGTAAATGAAATTCTGATTATATTTTCTATGTTTTCACATGCTGTCTGACTCTGAAGTTTTACTACTGTATGAAGAATGAAAGATGTTCAGTAGGTTATACCTTTTGAATGTTTTCTTCTGAGCATTCCTGTTCAGAACATTCAGACAACTTTTTAAAGCAGAGATTTTAAGGAGAGGAGGAGGTAGTCTCATTAACTGCTTTTGATAAGTGAAGCTTTCTCCTCACATCACCCTGACTTTGAGAAAACTTAAAATATTTCAAGTAACAGTTCAGCCTGTACTTATTGAAGTGGTAACTTGACCCATTTTATTAAAATAATGATGACCGAATTGACTTTTCAGAATATTGGAATTTTATACATTGAGCAATTATAAAATGAGATATCATTGTAGAACACATGGACACCTGAAGTGAGTTAATGAATTGCTTCAAGCAGAATTTTTTCTTTCTTTAAACTGCAGACATTGTTCATGGTTTTTAACTCTCCGTCTGCAAACTGTGGTATCCTTGTAAAATGAAATTATTTTCCTGATCCTCTATGCTTATTGCTGATTCTTTGCATTGTGTGTGCCAAATATGTATCTATTTTGACTAGAGAAGAATGCAAGAAGGATCTAGGGAAGAACTTTAAAAAATTCAAATACTTTAAAAAGTGAGTTTTGTAATCCTTTTATAATTACATTATTTGCACTTCCCTGTCTGGAGGTGTAGGCTATCAGAGAGTCATATAAATGCAGAGATAAACTCAGCGTTACCTGTACTTAATAATCATAGAACAGAGGAAAATCATAGAATCATTAAGGTTGGAAAAGACCTCCATTATCAACTAAGGACAGGAAGTGCCACATCTAGTTGTTTCTTGAACGTTTCCAGGGATGGTGACATTACCACCTCCCTGTGGAACCCATTCCAATGTTTAACCACCCTTTAAGTGAAAAAATCGTTCCTGATGTCCAACCTGAACCTTCCCTTGGTGCAATGTGAAGCCATTTCCTCTTGTCCTGTTGCTGTCTGGGAGAGAAGGCCAATGGAAGAAGAGTATAATAATAGTTTCAAAAATCAACTGCATTTTCTTGCCAAGAGATAGTTATTTGGAGTAATGTAATATTTCTAGTTCTATGGTTTCCATGGCAGAGCCAGTTAACGTGAAATAGTTCATATTTAAGGGATTTTGTTTGATTTCAGTGCTGTTGGCAGCAAATGTTTAGAACCCATGTATTTTGTTCCATGTGCTGACTTTGTTGACCAATGCGGTGAGAAACCTTTGCCTTGCTTTTTTATTTCTTTTACTTTAACGGCCTCTGAAAATTATGTTTGTTCTTCATTTCTAAAAATAGCATTCAGTTAAAACTTTGAAGGAATCTATCAGTTTAGAATATTTGCATTAATGTAGGTCTGTATTTACTATGTCCTCTCTATTTCTGCTTGTATTTTACTAGAAAAAGTAGATAAGTGAATTTAAAGTTTGTCAGTTAGTTTTGGATAATTCTTTTTTGCCTACATTTTAATCTATCCATGTGCTCCCATCCTCCACTGCCTGACAATTATCAGGACTAAACTGCTGTGTCCATGTTATCATCAGTGTACAGATGGAGTGAAAGCATTATAGACAATTCATATATCTTTATTCAATAAAAATGCAGATATTCTTTTTTTCAGTATCTTTTTTGATGCTGTTTAGGAATCTGATAGTTAAGAATTAAAGAGACTCTTATTAAATTAAAATTGCTTTTTTGGGTAGTGTTACAGATAATATAACTTACTTTATAGTAATGCACCTCAGACCAGCTAAGAGGGGGGTCCTATGACACTTAGCAACAGAACAGAAACACTAGCATTTGCAGTAATAATCAAACTTAAAAAACAACCTGAGTGACAGTTAGCAGCAGCAAGTGGGAAGCCAGTGTACAGGCTTAGGTGTAGTGGTGCTGATAAAATTGCTCAGTTGATAAGATTCACTCTGTGAAGATCTAGTATGATGAAAAGAAAATTGAAATTATAATTTTTCCTTCTTAACATTGTGTAAATATATGTACATATTTACAACATATATGTAAATAATATTGTCTCTCTCTAGATGTGCTAATGAGCACAGCAAAGTCAAGTTGTCTGCGTGTTATTCAAAGGCATTGCATAATTTTTCTTGGGGAAACATTTGAAAATAGTTAAGCACTTATTTGCATAAAAATCTTTAATGTAGCTAAATATTTAATAAGATTATAACTGGAAGCAGTAAATAAACAACAGAAATAAAACTTTAAAGGATCAAATTACCTTCTGCTAATCTCTTAATGAAATCTTTGGTGTTTTGCTTACTCTTTCCTCTTGTTTCTCTCCCCAAGGTTTCATGGCATTATAAAAGCATTAACATACTTCCTCACTTGTGTGTGCTCCTTTTGTCGCAATATAAGTAGGTTAGAAACTTATAATGCATTTTCTAATAAACGTGAAAGATAGACTCTGAAATTGTATTAGGCAATAATGCCTAAGAAAGCACCAGTTATTTTAGTTTTCCATGTAATTTTAACCAAGAAGTGATTGCTTAGTGTAGAGATGCTAAGATCCTTCCAGGACCTCACATCGCAGCTGATGGTAATCCACACTCTAGTGAGACAACTTAGCAAAAGCAGATGCTATGGCAGATGCTGGTGTTGGACATCTCTGGAAAACAGCAGTTGTTAATGTGCTTGGGGAGTGTTAGCCTCAGGACTCTGATGCGTGATTGTGAGGTCATTGAAGATGTGGAGGTTTGATCCCCTCTTTTAATAGCTGAAGTTTCACCAGCCACTTGCTGATATTTTTGACAGAGGTTGATAAAAAGTGAAATTCTTGGACCATGGACTTCTGCCATCCCAACTGTTTTGGAACCTGCCAGCTGATGGGACATTTATTCTCCTGTGTTGCATGAAAATAAATGTTTTGACTAGTTAGTCCTGTTCCTCTTCAGGTAATAACATTTACCTGACTCTGCTAGATAGGCTCCTTGGTGTGCTTCTGGCTTTGGAAACAACTGGGAGAAATAAAGATGAAGGAAAGCAAGCAGGGTGTCTTTCTTTAGATCTTTCCCTGTGACGTGATAACTATCCGAGGAAGGAAAGCCATGGTTTGCTCAAGATGTTCTGTCATCTGAAGTTTGCTTCATGATGGTATTTTGTGACTTCAGGAATTATATTCTGTGTTTCTGATTAAGTCCTGCCATATCTTAAGCCTAAAATAGAAAACTTGTTAAAAGTTTTGAGGTGACCAAAGGGTCTCTCTCTCTGTGTTAAATCCATGTAGTTAACAGCAAATTACAGATGGGGAGAGGGAATTGATTCTGGGGGTTTGTGTTTGGTTTGGGGTATATGGTTCTGTTTATATCAATAGCTTTGTACTATGTACATAACAGCACAGAGACAGGGTGGGTTTTTACTTTTAGAAGCAAAAAATAGATACATGACCAGTATTGCTGGATTTATTTGATTTTGTTAAGTCTCCTTTCTGTGTCTGTGCTTTGCCTTTTCTATTTTATTTTTCCTATAGTTCATCTTGGTTTAGTCCTTCTTTGGAGAACTTTAAGATGACCTAAATGTATTAATCCCAAATTGCACCTCACTTCTGCTTAATAGAAACAAAAAAGAACCTGGATTTTTTTTTCCCATTTTCTTTCCTTTTGTCTGTCATTAGAGGGGAGAAAGGATGGGTTACTGAGTCAGAAAAATATTATGGTTTCAAGTTCTTTCCTTGGGAAGGCACTGGGAACTTTCAGATGATGTAAACCGCATTGAACTGGTAATTTGCTTATGGAGTAGCAAATACAATGGTTAATTTTAGTGTTATTATTTCTGGAACCTAGTGCGGTTCTTGACATGGAGATGCCATACCACAAACAGTGAGTAAAGAGCAATTTCTACTACAGGAAAAAGTGCAGTGTAGTGCATGGAGCTGCCTGTCCTAACTCCTGCATTTGACTTCTGCCTCTGTGATTAAGGTGCTAAGTGATATTAGGAAAGTTAATGAATTTCTTACTTGTCTTGTTGACTGAGATTGCAAGGGCTTTTGTCCATGTATTGAGCCTCAGTTCATATCACTGTACTTTGGTGCCTGTGGAGTCCATCATTTGCTATAGTATTACAATTTTTACTTGCAGAGTTTCTCATTAGCTCTCAGAAACTCACGGTATTATGTGGAATCCTGAAGACACTTGAATATTTATTCTACAAGAAGAAAGCTAGTAATAGTTTCCAGAGCATGGTTTAATATTGCATTTGGTCTTGTGCAACTGCAGGCTGATGCCAAAAGGGATACTTCAGCCTGTTCTTTCCCTCTCTTGCATCAGCCCCCGGTCCCAAGGTGAGTTCAAGGTAAGCAGCTGATTCAGAAAAAAATCCCCTAACTGCCTGGGAAGGAAAACTAAATCAGGAAACTATGCTGGCCTGGCTGGTCCTGTGGATGAGAAATTACTAGATGTAACAAAAGGGACAAAGGCATAATAAGCAGCTGGAAGTAGGTGGAGAGAGTAATACTGTTTCTTTCAGCAACAGGTAATAAATATACCAGATGACACATAGCATGGAAACCTAGGCTTATTAAGAGCTGCATTTTACAACCATATTTTGGACATAGCAGAATAGTGTCTTGCAATGGATGTGACAGCCCAGCTACAGTTCTGCTGATGTTAGTTGCTGATTCTAGGTGTTCTTCACTAGAAGTATTTTTTTCTAACCCAGCTTTTTAATTGTTGTTTTTCCCTAAGGTAACAATCATCTTTGTTATCTGTATTATATTATATACACATATTTCTGATGCCTAAATATAACATTTTATTTAATTTTAATTTATACTGAGGTCCAATTAACCCTGCAAATTGAGTGACAGGAATTGCTCTTGATGTGATAGTTTCTATATTTTATTCATAATTTCCCCTTTAAACTCTGTCAAGAAACTTGATTCGTCCTTGAAAATTACTTGTGTAATTGGAGTTGACTCTTCAAAGAGCATTTCTCACCCACTGCCCTTTCTCTTAAAAATGTATACAACAGATTAGATTGGCTTCTTTGATCTTACTTTCCTTGTGAGCCTCATGTAATAAGATCTTGTGTTGAAGGACCTGTCTTTTCTTCCCCACTCACGATAAGTTTCCATGAAACAAAAAAGGGGTGAACAGGACTGAGGGAGAGAGACATGAAATATTTTGGGAAATGTAGTGACTAACTTTAATTGAGGAGCCTTTACACGCAGTCCACACGCGCTTGCGAGGACGTGAATATTTCCTGTCAGTTGCATTCATGGGTGAGGTTGCTGAGTGAATTCAGCTAAGCAAGAGGAACAGCAGTTCAGCAGGAAAAAAGCAAGTGTGCCTCTGAGAATGCTGCAGCCCAACAGGGACCCTGGCTCTTAAGATGTCTGTGAAATTGACCTAGCCAATGATGTTGCTGAAATTTCACATCTGTTATTTCTTACTGCCCACTTCTTTGGCAAGGGCCAGTCTTCATTTTTTCCATTATAGGCAGCTGCTGGAACTAGAAAGAGCTTGAGCTCATTTTCAGATGTGCTAGATAGACTACATTTTACCTTTCTTCTCTGCACAACCCCCCCGCCCCGCCTTTCTTCTACCACATACTGCACCACACTGACTTGTTTCCAAAGCGTGGGATCTGTGAGTTGCATGCTCAACATGTGTCTGAAGATAAGCAGATGTGTTATCCTTTTGCATACAAATTTTTCTTTTTTTTGGGGGGGGGCATCATAATGTTTGGGGAAAGAGATATTCTTAAAAAACTGTCAATGAAAGGAGAAATCTATATACATTGCATCAGGACTCACCAACATTATCATTGAAACCTGCTTTTCACCCTGGCTGAGTAGACTTACTTTATGAAGAAAGTAATTGCACAGAGCTCAGTGGTGGAGCCAAGTACTTTATTACCAACTAGAACTGAACTGCTTGATATAAAGGATTTCTTTTGCATTTCTTGAGGCTGTCTGACCGTTTTTCTTCCATGTCCATAGAGGAATTCTCTTACATCCTTCTGGCTCTTTCTAGCTTAAATTACTGGAGCTGTTAGATTACTTCCTAAAGCTATTTAATGGAGGAAGATAATACAGCCTCTAAGCAAGCTGGAAGATAGCCTGCTGATGGCTGTTAAAATTTTTGAGTCTAAAATTGTGAATCAAAGCATAAGAATACAATATATTTTTTCCTCTGTAATCTGTGCAGGCAGACCATGGAAAAAGCATTCAGTGATAATTACAAACTGAGAACTGGCCAGCCTGATGAGCGAAGGTTGCTGGCTGAACTTGTTGTTAATATCAGGTAATCACCAGAATTCCTTCACTGATTTTTAAATCAGCATGAGATAATAGAAATATGACTTAATCAAGGATTAAGTCTACTTATGTCTACTAATACATGTAGTAAGGCATGCCTGACTGTTGAGTGCTGTGGTCTGATCACGCTGCTGCAGTTCTGCGTAGGTGCAGTGCTTCCCTCAGAACAGCAGTCACAGATCCCTGCTAGGTAATGCAGAAGGGCTTGGGACAAGGACTATACAACAGTGAGAGGATATTACCACCTTTCAGTGCCATGGAATGGATGGTAGGAATGGATGGGAGGAGGTGAGGTGACATATCTGACCCAAAGGTGGGCCAGTCTTATGCTATATATACCTCCTAAAATACTTCAGGATGCCCATGAAAAATACTTTTGGAATTAGTATTTTATTGTTTCTAAATATTAAAATGTTATTCTGGTGAAATATAGTTAAAAAGCCTGACAAAATTCTATATTGCTGTAATTGAAAAAAATTGCTATACCAAATGTAGGCCGATTATTTTCTTTGATTTTACCCTTTTTATATCTCTTTAAATCAGTTTTTTTCCTGAAGCAAAACAGTTTTGTCTACTTGTTGAAGGTTGCCATTGTCCTTTATCGGATGTTTTTTTAATCCACTTCATACAGAAATCATGCAGGAAGTTAAATATTTTCATTAAGATTCTTTTGGGGGTAAAATTTAATGCAGTAGACAGTGAAAAAATTTATAGTCTCTAAAGATTTATGGATTTTATTAAATGAGGGAAAAATATTTCCCTGCAGATAATTTTTTTCATGTATTGGAAAAGTTGAATCTGAGAAGAACAAAAAAAACCTCTATGCTACAGGGGTTGAAAACATCCCTTGAAATCTAACTAGTTTTCCAGATTGTGTTGAGATTGTGTTCCACATATTTCTCTGTGGAAATTGGCTACTATTCACATTTCTTCCTGAAACTGTCGAATCCGTTAGAAGTATGATAATAAAATACTCTTGCCATGGGCATATGTCAAGACAACATTATACTTAATGCAATTAAAGCATTTTCTAGGTCTGCTTCCCTGGCATTCTCATGGATGGTTTTCGAGTTCTTTTTATTTGTTACTGTATTTTCTTTAATGATTATTTTCCTGGCAGCTGGAGAGACTCTTCCTCAGAGTTACTACTAGCATACTAATGCTTGTGTAATATAGAAGGGATGCTGCTTTGCATGTGAAATAATCTAAGTGAATCACAAGAAAAAAGACCAGATGCCATGACTCTCACTTGGGAAGTCTTTATCCCATTTATTTTTACTACTTTCAATCACCAATCTATGTGTGTAGTTCCTTCTTATTAACGAAAATCTGTGAACAGTAATAGCACACTTTGTGCTACATTTCAGCAAAATATTCCAAAAATTCATCACTTCTGTTTTAGGATGGTGCTCAGCTAACAGTGATAAAATAGAAATTAGGATTAGCTGTGCAAAATCATATTTTTTAGCATATTTTGTGACAGTATGAATGACTGTTTTGTTCTTTTTTCCAAATGTGTCTGGAGACACAGCTCAAAACAATAAACCTATGGAAAGCCTCTTGGCAGTTTTGTGTTTTTCCAGGTATTTGAGTATCCTTAGAAGTAATCTGGTTACGTTGGCACATTTTTGATAATTTTACCTATTAAAGCATCAAATAGCTCTACATACTATGAACAACCTTCTAATGTTTCCTGAGTTCGATTCAAAATGACAAAAGTCTAATTATGATGTGTTTGAAGTGTATTGCAATCATAAGAGAAAAGAAATTTTTTATTGGCTGAGGTTATGGAATGTAGTAGTTGTCTGTATTTGTCATGGTCTAAGGAAACATCCAGAAAGGGGAAAAAAAAAAGAGCTTTCAGATACACAGATCTTCTTCAATAATACTCTGGAAAAGTGAAAAGTTTCTGCATTCACTTCTGCGTACTAAGTCTCAACTTCCCTGTTAAAAGCATTTCTTTTTTTAAAGTTGACTTTGTGAAGTTTTTCGCAAAGATTGGTGAAAATTAGAGGAACAGATTAAGAAAGGGATGAATAGCAAGCAAAAGAGTTAAAAAAAATAAAAGCGAGTAGTTAGAGAGCAAAGAAACAAAGGTTGAAAGCTTAATTCTCTGTCTCCCACCAAATAAATAACAGTTGTTGTTCTTCCCACACCCAAAGATGGGAGCTAGTAAACTTTCAGGTGTCCAAGTGTGAAACATAAAGTGCTAGACTGTTGAAGGAGCTTCTCAGGAATTTTAAAGGTTGTGATGGTGGCACCTCAGCATTGTTAACATAAACAATATACATAATTAACATAAACATTCGGCATTGTTTAGTACTGTGCTAGAAAGTATAGCAGAGAGCACAGAGGAAAAACACTTTTGAGAAGGATTTCATTAAGTCATTTTAAAACTAGACTGTAGAAAGGACAAGAAATAAGCTTTATTAATCTGGTGCACTGGATGAAAACTGCAGGGCTCACTTGCTTTCTCAGAGTGTAAGATGTTCGTGCTTAGATATCTGCAAAACTTATGACAAAGTTTTTATTCCTTTTCTTCTGTAGGTGGATGATACTTAGGATATTACACCTCCTGCCCTGCAAGCCCTTATTCACATTGCTTAGGTGTATGAAAATTCCTTTTGAAGGTGACAATCTGCTGTGAATAAACAGAGATGTTCTTAAGTGTCTGTGGAAGAGGGACCAGGGCTGATGCTGAGCTGGGTATTACTGTGTTCCATTTTCTCTTCTTCTTTAGAGAAAAAAAGGAGTTATTTCTACTTGAAATCCACTGAAGTTTTATCCATAAGTGAAGACCTCAGTTTCTTCAGGTGTTGCTTTACTTCCCATTTGAAGAAACATATTTAATCTAAACATGGACTTTGATTCCATTTTCTTTCCCTTCTTATTACAGGCTAACCAGAAATTCTCAGCTTCATAATAGATCATGCAAAAATTCTATTTAATCTTTGAATGAGCTCTTCAATCCAGCTTTGCCATGACTTGTCGTACTTTTCACTAACTTCATTGTATTTGACCACTAGAGAAATTGGGCAGCCTTTGTCGCCCTTTAGGATTGCTGTTGTGACAGAGCAGCTCATCAGTGTGTTGAGCTCAGCCCACTTGCTGAGGCCATCAGCTTCAACTGAGGCTTGTTCTTATTCTCACAGTTTAGTAACTGAATCTTGGTGAGAGACCTTGAGCAAGATGCAGTCCATTTGTTCTGCTAACAGCCCAGCTGTGGATATATAAAAGCCCCTTTCCCTGTTACTCCTTGCAATAACAGGTTTAATTGTTATGGGCTCATAGGAACCAATTAGATTAACAGATGTTAAAGGGAGCCAGTTTCAGGTCATGGTGGGAAGCAGTAATTTGAGAAGCCTTGCTAACACCTAGGTGACGAGTGTCTGAGTTTGATGCTGTGGGTGCCATGAAAATTGCATCACTTTTCTCCTGTTTGCTGAAGCCAGATGGTGGTGTTTGTAAGAATAGCAGCCAGAGCACATTCTTACTTATTTTAGTAAAACACAGCATATTCTAGAAGCTCATCCTTGATTTTGTTGCAGATTTGCCATACTGCATTAAGTTCTGTTAAATACTTATGTCCGTGCTTGCTTTAATGTGTCTTGTGGAGAGAATTTATTTTGGGGTCTTTTTGGTTTTCCACATTAACTGGCAACTTAGTTAAAATATAAAATATCATAATAATGTAATATGACAGAGTTAGTTCATCTACTTAATCCATTGCTGATACAGAATTTCCTTCTGCTGAGTGCAACCTGGGAGAAAGTTTTAGTACATTTAGTTGGAAATGAGGACAGGAGAAGTTTTTTTTCTTGTTCATCTACTGGCTTAAATTGTTTCGGTCAGTGCTGCACTAGCAGCATCTGCTCTCAACAATGGTTCAGAGTTGCAGATGTTTATGTGGATATTAAAAGGTAATTTGTTTATGGCTTTTCAAAAACTTAGTAAGAGTTTCAAGAATATTCAGAGGAGCTGAATTTTAAAATATATAAGAATGTTTTCCCTCTCACCTTCTGGTTTATTAAGAGTTGATTCTTACATGCCTACTTGCACCTTGAATAGCATTTGAATGGCTTTGAAATCATAGAACAGAATAAGAACTTTAAACAACTAAGGCCCAGTCAGTATTGTTTATTTACTGATACTACTCTTGGTTGGTAAAAGAAAAAATATCCCAAACATAAGATTTAGCTTCATCTATGTCCCTGCAGTTTTTGGCTTGTTCCAGCTTATACGTGGATAGAACGGCATATGCTTTCAAAAGCTGTCCAATAGATAAATACTAGTTTTTCTCTGTAAGGAGAAAAATGGGAGTTCTTTAATTGGTGAAACTTTTACACAGCAAAGAAGACACATTGGAATTCATGTATGTTGATCTTGGTGCACATTCACTCAGAAATTACAATTAACAGATGAAAAGCACTTTTGTAACTATGTCTTGGTTTTGTTTCACCAAAATTTGATGCAAAATAGTCTGGCATGTGACAGAGGGTGTCGCCTCCATGCTTAGAGTCTTGATGCATATATGTAAACTGACAGATTCCTCTCTGTCTCACCACAGTAATGAAATTGTAAAATGTAATTATGGGCACCATGGTTGAGTCTCCTAAATGTGTGACTCAAGGAAAACACTAGATATGACTCATGATAAAATCACAGGAGCTGGAAATTATTTGAGCTCAGTTGGTTTCGATAGGTATTGGCTATAGTTGCACATTTTTTTACAGGATCATGCTTGTAGGTTCAGCTAGCAGCATATTTTTGTGGTATTATCCATGCTAATAAAAAGGAAATTAATAACACTGGGAATTGTGCAGTGGTATTTTGAGGATGGAACTTTGTTTACTGTGCCAGCTGATGAAATAATAAGTATTGATTTAACTAATTATACCCATAAGGGATTATATAAATTTGACTTCATATTTGCAAAACATAATATATTAAATAATGTGACACAGAACTTTACAGTTTGATTCATTGGAAGTTAATGTATTATAAAACATAATGTATTTAATAACAGGATCACTTTCCAAAATAGTCCATAAAGCTGGAGTTTTGATATTCCTATGAATATTTAAAATCTTATCCACAAGAAACAGAAGTCAGAATCGCAGACTCTTGGGTGAAGAGAAAATTAGACCATTTTCCACTTGAGTTTAATCTATAGATCAGTTCCATATTCTCAGCTGTTTGTGTATGTTAGTCCCATTTCCTAACTGGCAAAGAGTGCAATGATGCAGTGTCTATTGTATAGCTCCAGCAATTTGCAGCATGCCTAAATCAGTGAGAATTATATGAAGTTATGTATTTTGTCAGATTTTCCAACCAGGGTGGCCTAATCCACCCAGTTTTTTAGACATTTTTAAAATGTTGGCAATGTTCAAACTTGGAATAATCAGCACAACTGTAAGAGTTGTTACATGATCCACCTGGATTTAATCCTTGAAGTGAGAAACAGCTGTGGCTTTTTCAAGAGCTATTCATGTGGTGTTTGTGTGCATGCAGTTAAGTTTGAACAAGGAAGGGTATCTCCATATCTGTAGTAACATGGGAACACATCTGTCCAGTGTTCACTGAAGGAAGCTGGCTTTAGTGAGAGTTACTACACCTTTAACGGTGGAGTACATGTTGGAACACCTCATACTAAAAGGGTCTTCTAGAACTTCACAAAATTTGGTGTGTTATTTGAAAAATCCTGCAAAAAGGTTGTTGCTAGAACACTATTAAGTAGCTTTATTTCTTTGACCTCATTATATTTGAGATTTTTTTTTTCACCTCTGGAGTCTGTAAATCATGAGGTTAAAAGAGGCTCAGAGAAATGTAACAGATATTAGCCATGGATGTTTTGGAAGTCTTGGAGAAGAGGAGAGCAAGAGATAGAGAACAGTAGATAAAACATTGGACCTTTTGTTGTTACCCTAATTATTTTTGTAACAAAAGCAGTGTTCGTCTTTGGGACATGAGTGTATTAAGATGGAAAAATCTGTTGAATCTTTTGTGAATGGCTCATATTCTCCTACTTTTTAAACTTATAAATAGTTTGCAACTCACAGCTTAAGTTGTTTAAATTCTGTGACTCAAGGATCAAGAAAAAGACCTAGTCAGACTGAACTCTGTCTCTCAAAGCCTTAAGAGTCTGATATTTCTATTACATAGTCTAGAACAAAGTCTGTTGAATAAAACATTTATCATTTGATCTAAATTTATTATAACAGAATAGATGTTTTTGCCATGGAAAAGTTATTTAAACAGCGATGGAATGGAGTTGGTTTGCTGAAGTGTCATGAACTACATGCTGCAGTAAGGAACATATTATTTTAATTAAATGGGTGCACAAGTCTTTGTGATCTTATTATTCTGATCGGCTCTTGATAAAGATCTAGACAGAGTTTTCCAGTTGCTAAAGCATTTTGCTGACTTGTGCATGATGGCTTACACAATAAGGGTTGACAGCAGCTATACTGATTAACATTCTGGCTTTATAATTTTCGTAAAATAAGAGGCATTGTCCTAGATAATTATTACTACCTTTAGTTCTTAAATGTTATCATTAGTGTTACTTACTACTGTATAGTAGTTATATCTTTTAGTTACAGCTGAGCAGAATAACCTGCTTGCTCCTTTCAAAGGGGTAAATTGAACTGTGCCCCATTGTTCCAAAGCAGAGGTCAGCCTTTGGTACAGAGCAATTCTTGGTAGGTGACTTGTCCTTTCCAAAGTAGAAAAGGCTGAGGGGAACTGTAGTTTTGCAGAAGGAGAAAGAAGAACTTGAGATGCTAAATCACACAGACATTTGGTAAGTTCTGTAAGCAGTATATTTAATATAATTTAATCAAGAGCGGATTCCAGTCCTTTCTTTGCTGAGTGGAAAGCCTTCCTACAACTATATCCAGAGAAAGGTATTCAGTGCTGCTTAACTTCTCCTTCTTTTCAGCCATTGTAGGAATATACTCCAGAGTTTGCAGTGTTTTAGAAGCTAGAAATTATGTAGCTCTGTCACTACAGTATTCCAGCACAGTATTTTATTTACCCATACCTGCCACCTTTGAAATGCTGTGTTGCTTCATGCTGTTCTTTGTTGTTCAAAGCTGATACTTACATGTCATGAAAAATAATTAGTATTCAAACATTAATTTCAGGTCTGAGAGACAATTAGAAAATCTCTCTCTGAAAAGAGGGTACTGCTGTACTTCTAGTGAGAACAACCACTTTGGTTGAACTAGGACTGAAGTGGGGACTGAAGTGATCTGTAAGTTACAAGATGTTCTTCCTGAAAGTGAGTGATGGGTTTGTTGGTTTTTCTTATCCCAGGATTAATAAGAAAGCACTAGTTCTTTGCACAGTCTGTTGTTCTCAGGTTCAAAGTCCTACTGCTATCCTCCTCACATCTTCAAGATGACTTTTAGCTCGGAAAGGGAAGGAAAATGGAGAGGTGTAGAGCAGATGGGAGGCTGATGGATAAGCTCCTATAGCAACAGTTTGAATGTTGGTCAATAACAAGTACACCATGCTTGTTTGAGAAAGGGTATTGGGCCAACACTGTTTTGAAATGTGCTTTTATCAAATCTCTTTCTAACTTAGTGAAGTATTCTCCGGAATAGTTTGAAATTATTTCAGCTTGCCATTTGCCAGCTGATGCTGCCTGATAACAAGCTGATGAAGAATTTTCTGTGAACTTTCTTAAAACCTGAAACTTTATGAAATCAGTATTTTTCATAGGTCTGTATTATAGACTTTGACAAGAATGGAATTGCTGGCACAAACTGGACAAATTAGTTTGCTCTGAAATAGCGAACAAAGCTGGACACATTTCAGCCAGAAGTCCTGAGTTGTGTCCTTTTTCACTCGTACTAGGTAAAGATTTTGAAACTCTTGTCTGTGTTTGATGTGATTAACTCTTGTGATGGAGGAAAGTTCGAATTATTTCTCTTCCTCATATAGACTGTGTCTTTTAGCTGTAGTGCATAAGAGTTTCCTTGTTTTGCTTTATTTTACATACTTTTGGGTTGGATTTTGGTTTGGGGGATTTTTTTTTTTTTTTTTCTTTACAATGCAGAATCAAAAAAGTTTTTCCACGAAGGGACAATAGCTGTCTAACAGACAAAAACACATTGTGTACTAATGCTAAAAATCACTAGAAATACTTAGAAAAAACCTTCCTTCTATGTTGGTTAGGAAACTGGGTCATCTGTGTATTTCATTACGGTGGTTTGATTTATATTGCCTAATTGCAGCTAGATTTTCAGGGCTTTAGAAGTGTTCATTCCATTAGGAAAAGCAGTAGTTCTTTGTTTAAAGAAAAATATCTGGTGGGAGGTAAGAACACACACCTGTTTCGTGTGTGTATATCTTTGAAAAATTTTCACTGAAGTGTAAGTGCCTGCTGTATCATAGTCAGAGGCCCTTGTAGGTTGCTGGCTGGAAACAGTTTGAGTCCTTGAATAAAAGCAGCATACACTGAAGCTGGATTCCTCAGTATGGACTGTTTTGTTTGGTTTTATTCTAATTAATTTTTTTAAAGAAAGAATGTCTGCACATAAATTCTTCAATAGGAGTGGGAAAATATTAGATAAATTTGATAAAGGGACTTGGCAGGGTTTTATTTTATAACAAAACCTGGATTGAAAGTTTGGGGGTGTGAATCATATCTTAGTGTCTCTTTTTTGTTTAAAACAAACTTTTTTGGAAAACAAACTAGATGAGTTTGCTGGAGGGCAGTGTAAGATAGGATGGACAGAAAAACATTGTCCAAGTTTATGGTGGTGGGAATTTTCATTAAATTTTAGTGTGTGAATTCTATATCTCATTTATACTGTCAGACCTTATGGATAATGTCTCCTAAAAAGTGATGGGCATTAATGTCAGGCCAAGCCTTAGCTCCTCAATTTAGCATGCTGATAACATATGAACAGCACTAGGAGGAAGCAATGCGGTGATTTGACCAGTGCTGCTGAGCACCAAGGACTGTCTTTGGTATGCGAAAATGGTGATTTATGATCTGGGATCTTCTGCAGCACTTTTATTTGATACGCTGTTGTTGCCCATATTTATGTTAGGGCAGCAAATCTGTTTTGTTGTGTGCAGTTCCTCTGCAGATATCAGAGATAAAATTGTGAGAAAAGAGAAATTTTTAGATCATCTTACTTCTGTAAACTTCCTGGTTGTTTGTATTAATTTTGGAGGAGACATCTGGAAACCCTGGCTCCAAAAATGTTAAACTGCAGCAGGCAGTTATTAGTAAACATACTAATACATCTGCAGCAGCTGTAGCACGACTTTCTGTGCCTCTGCTCAAGACCTAGCTTCAATGACAACTTCTCTTACAAGCTATCTATTAAGACTTTGATGTAGAAGAGAAGAGAAGCAGATGTAAGATACGATACTTCTGAGTTCCTGTTGGGTATTACAAAACAACAGAGATGCAAGTGGCTTAACAGCTGTTTCCAGTTAGCCATGACTTCTTGTGTAACTTGGTGGTGATGCTTTAATCCAGGGATGGAAGAGTATGGGTTTCTCTTCCACTAATGCAATGTAAATATTTGCACAGGAGAAAAACAATTATGCTGAGCATTGTTCAGTAAGGTTGTGGGTCCCAAATGTAGAATCACACCGATTATCTTTCTTAAATAAAAATAAAATTAAAAAAAAAAACCTGAAAATTTTGTGTCTAGGTGATTACATATGCTATCTTCATGAGGCCATTAATATCTTTATATTCCACTTGAATGCCTTCTGTTTTCAACATGCGTTCCCCCATCTTCAGATAAAGCATAACATGTTTCATAATTTGTCTTGTTTTCCTAATTAGTTTGTCATAGTTTTCCTTTGTTCTGCCAATGCCAGCCAAAATGGAGACGTTTGTTTCTTTTATTTTATTTATACTTAAATTTTATGGATCTCAACAGTGGAAGAGAAGAACAGCCAAGGACAGGCAGGCTGAGTGATGACAGGGTGAGCTTCTGTAGCTGCTCCAGCCTGACAGCATTTACGCAATGAGTTTTGCGAAAAGCCAGGTCTACCAGTAGCAGCAGGGCTTTTGTTTGAAGGAAAAGGTATGTGATTACAATGAACTGACACCTTTGCATAGAGACTGAGAAAGTTGATCACTGGTTTTCTGGAAATTAAGGTAGGATCTCTTTGAAAGAGGAGATAGTGCAGTGGAAGTTTGTTTCTTCCTAGAGATGTATGACACAAATTGTAAAGAGCATGCACTGGCAAAGCATTAACTACTTGCTTTGTCTTGCTACCACCATGGCTCAGTGGTCCATTTTATGATTATACTGGTAGACCAAGGTCAAATACACCCCTACAGAAGTGTATGTTAACTTGTATGGTCTTGTTCTTTTAAGGACCTCTGAACTGGATCTGCATTGTTCTGTTTTACGTATTTATTAAAATGTTCTCATACTAGCTATTGGAGGAGGCAATTTAAAGCTTTGATGAGAATGGCAAATCTCTTCCTTTTGTCAGGACTGACTTTCAGTCTTTAAATGCAATTTTCATCAAGTTGTGGAACAGCATAAGGAAAATTTAAATTAAGCTTACATGTTTCCTACTTAAACAGAAACTTCCTACTTAGAACAGAAATCTGACTATAGGCATCAGCTTCTTGTGTAAGGACTTATCTTTGACTTGCCAAAAGATTATCTTAAAAGATGTAAAAAGTTTTCCCTTGCTCTTAGGATAAGAGCAACAGCAGTGACAAATGGAGAGCCTGTAGATTGTTCTTCATGAGGTAGAGGTAAGTGACAGGGGAGGGAGAGGTAAATACAAGTATAATTTCTTTTTTCTTTGCCAAATATTATATTAACTCTCTAGAAAGAAGCTAGACAAAAATGGAGAAGTGTGGATGAAAATGGCAATGAAACAAAACAGAAAAATCAATTCAACCTGTACCTGAGAAGCTTAATTTTTTTTTTGGAGAACAACTACCACAGAGTGAGTGAATGTTGAGCTTAAAGGTCATTTGAAGGTTCTTTTCAATTAGTAAGGTGTCTCATAGCTGAATACAAGTTACTAAACTAGATAAGAAATTTTTTTCAAACTTCAGTACATATTCTTCATACGTGATTTTCTTTTAATTCTATGGGATTAGAGAGTATATTTTCTCTATATGTTCTAATGTAAGTAGTGTAGTATTCTTGGAATTGAATACATTTTGAATATTATTTTCAAATTTTTTTCGAGTATTTGTCAGCTCTAGCTGATGGCTGCAGTTGAAGAATAAGGGATTGTTTTCAGCTTTGTGAATGGTGTTTTTCAGAAAGTGGATGTTAGATGCATTGAAATTCAACTTGCAGAGCTCCTCATAGCAAGAAGCACCTTTCTCTCAAAAGGGTTGTTTGTGGTTTGAGTTTTTTTTAAGTAGCCCACTGTAATCTTTAACCTGCAAAACAGGGATTCATTGCTGTGAACACAAAACCCAGGCACATTTGTATATTTATTATGTAAGTAAAGAGAATTTAAAAAGAAGCATATTCTTATAGTCTTCTATGTGAATAACGTTTGCATTACAAAAATGAAAGTAAAGAAGGATATTTTACTTTCTTTACTGTCAGAGGCTTCTGTTAAGGAGAATGATGTGGCTGGCTGAAAAAATATCTCAAACAGACTGTGAAAATGCTTACTTTCATTTAGTATCTTACTCTGTGCATGCTAATGCATTAACCTGGGACTTAGGGCATCAAATGGCAGCTTCACCCACCTGAGAGCATTTGGCATATTGTCGTTTACTACACACACTTCTTGCCAATTCGTTCTACCCTAGGCAAACCCCTTTATTTCTTTCAAGGGTTTTTTGCTAATTCAGTTCTTCATCCTCTGTTACATTGTGCAAGGCCCTGAAGGGCTGACTTCTGTCTTTTGCCTGTGGCTAAAACAGGATTTGTGTTAGAGAACCTTAGCATGTAAGAGAATATTCCATCAATAACTGTTCTTTTCCATTTTGTTATTCTATTTTCAATCTCCATTGCTGTATCAGTGCTAAAAGCTTTTGAAAAATCTGCCTGGCAGTATAATTTATTAGTAGACCTGAGGGGTGAAGGCTAACTCAGCAGTGTATTTCACATAAACAAGTGCTTAGAGTTGTGGGAAAGGCAATTTCTTTGGCACACAGGCAATGTGGGACATTTTCAAAGCCTAGACACAAGACAATGCAAAAAAATATCAAAGGAAGGAATAATTCAAGCTCTGACTTGTAATTTCAATTGTTTGGGGGTTTTTGTTGTTTCTTCATACCAGGTTAGCAGCAAAAGCTTGCTGTTCTTTTACCTACATTTTGAGGATCTTGGGTAATGTATCTGAATCCAGCTTCCTGAAAAGAAACGCTTACTTTTGGACTGTCTGAACTCTTTTAGGAACAGAAACTACTTTTTTGTCTCAGCAGCATGGTGTAATAAGTGGGTTAAACCCAAATGCATGTCATATACTTCTATGACGGATTTGAAATCTAAAAAATGGCTGAATGTGCTCCTCCCTATAAAGTATTCTGGGATGAAGAGGTCAAATCCAGCTTATTCAAGATTGACTGTAAACTCTTACACAGCTTTTAAATCTGTAATCAGTATTCTTAGATTAGGTTTAAAACCTATTTTGTTAGTAATGAGTACATTCATTTTCCCCATGAAGAACAGAAATACTTGGTTGTCTGATTGTTCTGGACAATTCTCAAGCAAAGCATGGACTAAAAGGAATGTTCTGCTAAATTTCCATGTCCTTTCCTCTCTGACCTCCAATTTCTTTGTTAAAATATGTTGCTGGGGGTTATTTCCTTAGAAATTCAGTTCTTGAATCAACCTTCTGAGCATCTGGTTTAGAATATGGTAGGACTTCCAAGATACACAGGAAGTATTTTCACAATAGCAAAATCTTGTCATGCCAAAATGCATCTTCTAGTGAGTATTTAGTGCTGAAAAGAAATGGCAGTTGAACTGAATAGGTCATTACCATGTGGAACTGGAACCATGTGACAAACACGTGTGAAATATCTATTTTATCCAAATATGCAGTGAAATACCTACTTCAGACTCTTGAACTGAAGTAGTTTTTTCTTATCCCTTTACTTCTCCATCTAACACTTTCAAGGGACTTCATTTATTTCTCAGCAAACATTAACACAATGGGGTTTTTGGCTGAAAATAACCGGGAAACTTAGTTCGGATGTTTTACAAAAAAATTCTGAGTTTTGTCTCAAATAGATTTTTATTGTATGTTTCACAACTGGGTCCATAAATAAACTTGCATAGTCTGCAATTTAATCAAGCCTAATCTTTCCCCAGCACCCACAGGAACTGCCAGTGATACAAACATTTGGGGATTCTAATTGTATATACAGTATTACCTAAATCCTTTCATCTCTCTCAGAGAAATTCTTTCTTGTCTGTTATCAGGAAACCAAATTACTGAAGTTGGTATCTGCTCTTCCTGAAGGGAAAAAGGAAAATGTAATTTTTTTTTTCGACTACAAATTTATTTGTGCGTTTTTTATTTGGTGGAAGCTGAGTCCTGTTGTTTTCTTTACTGTGTGTACCTATAAACATCTTATAGATGTACTTTACTTTTCTATGTGATACACACTTGCAACATTTTAAAACTAAATATTTATTGCAGTTGGAATGTTTAAATATAAATATTAATGTTATTTAAAACTCTGGGAGGACACATTTGGTGTTCAGGATTAGTATACCCAACTCACATGAGTGAGTGTAAAGGTGTTTTCAATTAAGCATGTAATATTAAAGGCACTCAGCACCTGACAGTCTAGAAAGAGATGGAGTTTATCAAAAAGTGTATTCCATCTCCCAGGAGCCCAGAGAAGCCTCCACCAGAGGCCTCCTGACATTAATCCTATGTTGGGAAGTCGTATCTGATGTTCTGATTTCAAAAGCATCCTGCGATAAACTCAATATATTGAAGATAAGAACAACAGGCTAGAACAAAGTAGATTGCTGGAACTGGATAAGTAAACCAACTGGAAGCTCATTTCTTTGAGAGGTTACTTGGACAGTGTGTGCATATTTAGTTTTTTTAATGTGCATGTGTAGCTGTAGTTTCTAACTGTTGAGCTCCCAGGAGGAAATGAGTTCTGAGACAGGACTTGGAGGATAGTCATGGTAGATGAGGTCAGGAAGAGAGCTCAGGCCAAAAAAGCCCTGAACACAGTACAAGAAGAATGTGATGCAATAATTTTTGATTCTTGCTGCAGACTGCTCAGTGTGTGGTGGGGTTTCTCTTGCTTTTCCTTTTTTTCCCAAGTGTGCAAATCTAACCTGTCAGCTGGTGTGATGAATGGTGCTAGTCTGTAGCTGGAGAGTGGTGTGGCAAGCCCTTCCTTGCTTCAGGACACTTTGTGCTGCAGATCTGTGATGCAGACCCAGCTCTGTCCAGAAGCACTGTGGGGTGGGGGAGAGGCCACAGCCAGATTTGTCTGTCTGTGAAAGAAGGATTGACCTGCAGGGACTCATTTGGAAAGTTAAGTTGTGCACGTCTTTCTGCATGCTCAGGATAATCAGCAGCTTCACGATTACAATTAGCATACTTGCTCCAAGCCCATGGCGTGAAGAAAGCTGTTCTCCCCAGATCTCTCTGAAACCTTGGGGGGTCTTGCCTAGCACTCTCTGACAGGTGTCTTGGGGACCACAGGCTTCTTGTGTGACTCCTGCTGCTCACAGCAACCCACCTGCTCAGTGTTAGAGCCAAACAAAGGCTGGGCTCTTCAGCACAGGGGCAGAAGTGCTTTTCAAACACAAGTGTTGCAGCTGGGAGCTGGATCACCCCATCCCTTTTTTGAGGTGGGTTTAAATGCTAATTTATTTATTTATTTAAACTTCAAGGATTGCCAGGATTTGGCGTTGTGGTGGGGTTTGAAGGCTGTTATGTACCAAGAAATAGAAAGAGAACTCTTCAAAACTTTGTCTGGAGTGTAGTGTTTGAGAATGGGTGCAGTTGTAATGTTGGGTAAAGGAGGAAGAACTTTCAATGAAAACAGATTATTTTTCTAGTTTTAATCTTGAAGTGAGTGGGCTGCCCCTGGATACAACTGGATCAGTATGACTGAACTACAGAAAAATAAGAGCGACTGCATAAAAACTATATTGTTTTCCAACCACATAGATATGAGCCAAACAATAAAGATGAGTTCTTTGTGGGTAATATACTGTACACCAGCCTGTGAGTCACTGAAGCGTTGCAAAAGTGAAATAATTCCAGCATGTGACTTGACTTGTGACTGTGAAGGAAGAAATATCAAGAGTTTTGACATGTTTTCTGAAAGAAGCTTCTTTTTCTGGGACCCCCAGTCAGTGAGGAGATTTAAAAAATTGTTATGTCACACTGTAACTTTTGTAATAGTGTCCTTCAGCTTGTGATGGTGAAGGCCTTTATCTGAAAAGAAGGGGGTGGTCTTGCTTTCCTCCCCACTACTCCCTGGGGTGTGGTCCTGCTGCCTTCCTACTGCCAGCTGAAGTGCTTTTCATCTTCGCTGGGAGCTAGTTCAACTTGCCTGTGTGCTTCCTTTCTGGTTTTCTTTCCTACCCTTTTCTTCTGGATTAACTTTGCTGGGTTGTGAGATCCAGTCACCTCATGGAGGAATCCAGTGACTACCAGAATGATAAAGAGAAGGAGGAAAACATTTCAGGGAATGGGAAGAAAAGGATGTTGTTTGGTCTCCAAGGAATCCCTGCTAGGCTAGCTCTGCTTTAGCACCTAAGTTCACTCTTCACAATGTATATGTGGACATTGTAAAGTAGTGATTCAGAACAAGGAGCAAGGGACCTTTAAGAATGCTGTCATGCAGAGTTTTAAAATATAAGGAAATGCCAGACTTGAGGGTACTTGTGCAAAATAAATTCTACATGCTTCTAGGTGCTTTTCACCTGTTACTGTTAACACCCATTTGCTATCCCTGAGTTGGGGTGCCTCCTGGAGAGACCTTATCTGTTTCTTCATCAGCAGATTCTGTCTCTCTGAACCAGACTCTCTGTCTTCTTCCAGCTCTCTTCATTCCTTCAGCCCACCCAGTCTCCAGATGTGGTGTGGTTGTTATTTTTTGTGTGCTTGGTGGATTGTTTTTCTGGGGTTAGTTTTTCAAGTTCTTTCACTGTTTCCTTCTAAAGCAGCTCTCCAGCCTGGCCCTTTGCATAGCTCAGTCACTGGCAGAAGAGGGAAAAGCACACTCTGTCTTCAGCTTTGATTTCAGCTCTGATCTGACATGGTGCACAGCTAATTGAAATCACAAGTTGTCCCCTAGAGAAAGTGACTGCTCTGCTGGTCTGGTCAGGACTCCAGCTTGACAGAAAGGTGTGCAAAGTGAGGATGTAGACTATGGAGATTCAAGTCACTGACATGAAAGGCTTCCAGCTGCCAAGTCAGGGTAGATGTGCACCCCTCAGTGTTATGAACCATCTGAGGGAGTAGAAGATTTTATCCACTCTTACAAAGCTTTCTTTCTTGAAGAAAAGGTCACCAAAAGCTTTTAATATTGAAAAATGTATTTTCATTTTCTAGAACATCTAAACTGTTTGGCTGAAACTTGTGCAAAAAATTCAGCCTCAGGCAGGCATCTGGTGTGGAAATCTTCAGCCCAAACTGCTATTTTGGCAAAGTTGTAAGCAATGAAAATACATTTCAAGAGTGGAAAGTGTTGAACAATCTCTGTACTAAGGCAGAACTTACATTTTGCTGGTGTAAAGGGAACCTGTGATGGAGTTTGATGCTGAACTGCAACAACTTTCATTCCCCTTTCCTGTAAGGGAATGCCTTTACCCAACTTGAAATTCTCCAACAAACAAGTGTGTCAAGTGAACATTTTTCTAGCACTTACATAGTTACTTTATGCAGCCTTAGCTGTTCCCAAAGGGAATGTGGAGAAGCTATGGGCTAACATAACTACAGCTTGAGAAAAAAGTAACCTTGGATTGTGACAGCATACAAGGGTTTTCTTGCAGGTTCCTACAGCATACTGCAAATGTTGACAGAAAGCCAAGCAGTAGATTTTGTTATGGGATCTAGTTTTATAATTAGTTCTGGACCATTTTGAGCAAATGCATCACCTGGACTGGAAGTTACTGCAAACCCCCTTGGGTGTCTTGCATCTGCATCCCAGAGGAGGTGTTCAAGAAACACAGCAACTGCCCTGCACATCCTGTTTTGATTTGGTTGATTTATTGTCCTGTAATTTATAGACTGGCCATGTGAAGGGCATGGATCTCAAGTTTGACTGATTACACTGTAAAAGAAAGCTCTTTTCAGTTCACCCTGAAATTCTTACCGCATTTCTGTCCAGCCATTTAAGATTACCCCAGTTACAGTTGCTTTCATAGCTCTTGCTGAAACTTGAAACTTGAAGAAAGGTAGAGAAAATCTTTATACAGATTTTTTTGATGGTAACCCTGCACAGAATTTTTTCTGTTCCATTCTGTTTTCTTATGGCTCTGTTCAGTGCTGCAGTTGTTTTTACAACCACTTTAATTGGCTCCTCTTTTGTGTTAAAGGTCAAACTTCTTTGTTGGACAAAACAATAATCTATGAAGGGTTTATGCACTGATTGTGAGCTAGAACTCTGTTTCTAGGATCCTAGTTATATCACTTCAGTTAATATCATATCTACTACTTAGTATGAATTAAGGCTTCTTGTATCTTCCTCCCATTATGTTTTTAAGACCTCTAGCTGTTCTTGTTGCTGTCCTCTGATCTCTCTTGCCATGTCTACATATTTTGCTGAAATGTAAAGCAAAAAGCTGGATGCATTGAAAGTGCACGTAATCACTGCTTTTTGTGTTTTGGTAGGAGTACTAACACATCTTTGAATTAGAACATTCTGGTTTTGCTTTTGTCATCTTGTCATTCTTTAAACTCCTACCCAGTTGCCACCCATTTTACATTTACTTCCTTTTCTATAGTACTGCTAACTGTTCTTCAGTCTATATTTATATACCTAACTTCTCTTTCTTGCTAAGTGTCTTGATTAAATGTCTTTTTTGGTTTCATGCTACTTTATGTTGTACTTTTAGGAAATAACTGAGTAGAGTTCTGCTGTGTCTGCTTCAATTGTTTTTAAAAAAAAAAACAACCAAAACTTAATTCACCTTCCTCTTTCTGACAGGGAGAAAATGGAACAGTTTTGATGTAGGGTTCATTCTGATCCCATCCCCCTTTCAGCCCCCCCTTCCCACCCCACACCCATCCCCCTCTTTTTTTTTTTCCATAGCCAGAAACATTCCAGATCTCTCTGTCTGCATTTCTCTGGACATCTGAGCACATACATACATTCTTGAGATATAGCAAAAGATTATCTCCTTCTCATGTACTATTTCTAGCTGAGAAAGCAGCATAGCTGTTTCAAAGTGCATCAATATCCTATGAGCCCTTTTCCTTTTCCTCAGTTAATCTCATTGGTGTTAGTTAATTCATTGCCATTGATATACACCAAGGCTTCAAGTTCATGGTGTTTATGATATGCAATTACTCTAGGCAGATCCAATTACTGACTTCTATTTCAATAAATTGAATTCCTCTACATGAATGCCTCCTGAATTTCTCTACTAAAGATCACGTCTGCCATACAGTGAAAGGTTGTAAGAGTTACCTCTGATTTAATCCGTTTTAGCTACCTCAGTTTTTAAAATTGTCTTTTTGAAATGCAGTTTTGGAAAGCCCCTAATTGTTTCTATTTTCTGATAGCTGCTCGGTGGTCTTAGTGTAAACTGCTATCTGAGCTCACAGTTTAGCAATACAACACAAGTAGTAGTAGCAGTTCTAGTGTTTTTAGCATATGTGGGCAATGTGAATATGATGTGAGCATGAGTTTTAATTGTGAAGAGAACAAGAAACCCTGCTTTCTGGAGAGGGCTGGTGCTCAGCCTTGTTGGGTTCAAAACACTGAAGTCAGGATGTGTCAGATATGCATTCATTCTCAGCTAATTTTCTCCATTACCTGTTTTCTTTAAGAAGCTGTTTCCCAGTGATTTCATGTTACATGTTTATTCTTCTGAACTTTTAAAAGATCACTCATCATTTCAAGGGCTCTCTCAGATGATTAGTAATCAGTCTCACTTCCTGAATACCAGCCGATCCAAGTGAAAACATAGTAACTGAGTCACTTTGTTATTTTGTTTCTAAGATTACAGTTGTAGATGCATGTTAAGTGTCCAAAGAAGCTTTTATTCCTGTGATCATGAGGCATGCCTCGTGGAAATGATGAGTTAATAAACTGTTGGTGATTAAGTTAGAATTTTTATATTGTACTGAACATTTACATCCTGCAGAGAAAAAAATCTATGCAAACATATTTACCATTTCAAAAGTTTTGCTGCAGTTGAGAAGTCTGATATGTCTACAGCCTTGGTGTTGTGTATTACTTTCTTCTGGGAACTGAATTCAGACAATGTCACTTACCAGAGGGATTTATGTCTTAATATTCTGGTGGGTACATGAAAGCATTTTACCAGCTCAAAGATCAGTATCATAGTCTGTATTTGTTTTGTGCTTTAAGCCACAATTTTTTAGCTAGGAGTTAAATATTATTGTGTATGAATATACCTAGGCATCTGCAGAATATATCTAACAATTTTTTTCAAAGTAGAACAAAATACATATCCCCATCACTCCACCTCAGACAGCGTTGCCTGAATTTTGTTGTTGGAAACAAATAGACCTCAATTTCTTGCTTTCAGGGCAAGGGGGAAAAGTGGTGGGATTTATTCTCCTTTTTTTGTCTAGTTTTACAGAGCATCAGTTTGACAGCATCCATAATATTTTATGTGTATTGGAATAACAGTTTCTCCCTGATAAACTGTGGTGGAGCACGACTTTGGATTAATTTAGATGTGTTTTAGTATTGTCAGACTTAAAAATCTGCTCTATGCTAATGCTTAATTTTATCAAATTAAATATGAATTATTTTAAAACTATGTTCTTTATATGCTACCTCACTTAATCAACCAAGGTATAGTATATTCTTACAATCACATGCCTGCCAAAAATGTGCAGTATCCCCAGTTTTTCACTATTAATGCAAACACAACTTATGTCTACCAAGACAGGGAGGGAAAAAAAGGCAAATTTTCTCTGTTAATTGTTTGCATCCTTCATTTATCTTATCAAGGAATTTCTTGTTCATGGGTGGTAAGTGTACGTAAGTACACTGCCAACAAACCTAAATGAATGCTTTTTTCTCTGCTGTCTTAGAAAGCAAATGAGGAAATGGACCAGTCATCATTACTTTTGTCAGTGCGGTGCTGCTAGACGCTTGTTTTTGGATGGTTTTGATGCCAGAATGATTTTTTGCTTTTTCTTTCATTCCCCTCTTACATGCTCTGTTATATAGTTTTATGTATTCTTAGTGCTTTTAGCCTACATACTTGTAACTTTCCAAGTCTGATAACTCAGCTGAGACTCACTCTACCATTAAACCAGGAGACCAAACAGTCTGGAAGCCCCAGACACCAAGGTCCTCTCCAAAACGTATTTTTGTAAACTGAGATAGGCCTATCCAGGGGAAGGCTCCTCAAAACAGGGAGTTCCCTCAAGCCTCTCATTGGGAAATCTTTGATAAATATGTTAATTTTGAAAGACCTATAAGTGTATGTATTTCAGTGTGATGAAGTGTGCATGCATTTTCGGGGCATTCCACTTGGATGAAGTGTTGTACCCAAGGATCCTGAAATAAATACTGAGGTAAAAACCCCTTTTGCCCATAAACCGTCTTTTGGTTTTAGTTTTAAGATCAGGAAAAGGCAACAGTTTCAAAACCAAGCTTAGGGTAATTCAAGCTTTCTGAGCAAAGTTAGTATTTGCTCCTCATGATCTTTAGGGCATGACTGCAGAATGAAGGGAAACTTCTGTTGACCTTAGCAGCTGTATCGAGATCTTGAAAGGTGTGATCCCTCAGTTACAAGTCTTTCAATGGTAGTCTACCCTTAGGAAACGGAATTATTTGGACTTTGATAGTAGGATGATGTATCCAGATTTAGCATAACTCTATTTGTATTCAGTAGCATTCTTCTGTGCATTTTTTCATAGTATTTTCAGGAGACAAAATATCATTTAAATTGTACAGAGGGATCACTGCCTGCTTGAAGACCCTTCTTGGTCCTCTCGTTCCAAAGAAATAGTATTTTAAGCTTTGGGGTTTAACATGCCATTCTAAAGAAACAGTCCATTAAAATGTTACACTTATTTCCATAATCTCATGTTTTAATGGATTTAAGGGAATTGCGTATAAGAGTTCATAGATTTCCTGTTTCTTGGTCTTAGTTGAGTAAGGGTTGATTTTTTACCTTCCAGCACTACATTCTTCAATATTGAAATGTTACTGCTGTTTGATTAATTTCAGTCTTTTATATTAAACTTTTTTTTACAACTTCCCCAAGAATTTTCAGAGGTTAAGCAGTGATTGACCATTCTTTCACACACATTTAAATTATCTGCCATTCTTTTACAGCTTCTTATAAAATTCAGCATCTATTTTCCTAGGTCATAATTTAACATTTTTGTTACAAGACTTCTGGTAATGTCACTTTTTGTCCTGGTGAGTGCTAAAAAAATTCTGTAAGATGCAAGGACAACTTCTTGTGTCAGACCTTCCCCAGTTCAGGCAGACTCTATTTTTGCTCCAGTGTTGTCAAGACGTGGTGATGCTGCTGAGCTGCCTGCTGGGTTTTCTTGGGGAATGGCACAGGCTTTCTGAGTTGGCTGTCAGCAGCCAGGGTCTTGGAGTGTGCATGAGCTATCAGTCTCCACACAGGTACAGCAGAATGTCCAGCATCCCTGTTGTTCCTCTTCATAGTTTAGCACAGTTATTGTCTCTGATTACAGAGGGAAGGTCTGCATTGACCTTCTCTATGCATGCAGCTTTTCCTATACAGGTTATTATAACAGCCTGTGTTTTCATTCTCATAGTGTCCTTTGTTCCAGCACGCTCTTCCTCTCACCAGCTGATTCCTATTTATTTATTTTCTTTTTAACTGTATTTGCATAAAGACATGGATGTTTTACTGTTGCTTTGCTTCCTCACCACTTGTAACTGCTCCAGATTTATTTTTAGTATTTTACCTTATCTCTTCCTTGCATTTGCTTGTGGTTTAACTACTTTCTGCTTATTGTTTCTTTTTATAGCTTCCTGTGAAAAAAAAAAACAAACCTTAAACAAAAATTTGAGTTTGAAAACAAGGGAGAGTATTGTTTTACTAGGCATGACTGTGACCAGCATGCGAATTTTACATTTCAAACACACACAACTGATCTAACCTAATCTGTCATGTTTGTTGGTTTGTTTACAAACCAACCAACTGGACCATTTGTATATGATCTTGTAACAGGTCATAAAAAAGCCAAAATCCGGTACACAGAAGTTTTTCCACATTTGGAGAAAGGAGCTATGTGCTGCTATCTTGTTCTTTCAGCATATTTTGTTGCAGTTTCAACTGTTTTAAGCCCTCTTGCATACAAGACGGTGTCTATGGAATACAGAGAATCGGGGTGTGCACATCCTGCAAACAATATTTGGGGCCAGTGCAATGCTACTGTACAATTTCTGCAGTTTCTTGTTTCAGCCTGCAGCTGGGAGACAAGCTACTGTGCATATCCTAGGTAAAAGGACTAAGACCCTGCTAAATGCTTTAGAATTTTTTTGATAATTTGTTAAACACCCTGCAGTGAATAGTGATCCTCTTCTTTTATAACTCTATGCATTTTGTAAAAGCATTGGAGAGTTCAATACAGCTACAAAGACTCATAGAATTCTTAAAGCACACTGCCACGTTAAGATCATGATGAGCAAATACAAATATTGCTTATAAGGCAGGAATCACCCTAAATTTGGTTTTGAAACTGTACAAAAGTAAGTGTTTAGCAGTACCATACTAAGAAAGAAAAATAAAAAATATTAACTTTGCCATCTAGTATCTTCTGCTTTCTATGTTCCCTTTCCCTAAATAGGATAGCAGCTTATTATTTTAGTAAAAAAGGAACAAAGTAGTTCTTTCCTTTTTTGGGAAAAACATGCATAGTAAACAAATGTGAGTGTTCTTGACACAATGACACACACCTTGAACACAGAGGAGCACAACTGCCACCAATTGTGGCATCTCCTGCACCAATCTGTATATGTCTCTTCCAGTCCAGAGAAAATGGAATTTTATGTGAATTTTGGTGAAAAGTAAGCAACTTTTTCTTGTGCTCTATCCAGAATTACTCAGACAGCATTGTAAAATAATGCTGCAAAACAGGCATCACCTGCAGTGCAGATGACGAAGCAACGAAGCCAGTGGTGACAGCTTCACCATCCAAGCCTGGTACATGCTGAGTTTTTCCAAACACAACAGTGGGCAGTTGATGTGGATCTCACCCCTACAAGAACCTGCAAGGGCACAGAGCACAAATTGCAGCTGTGAATTGCCTGCTGCCAGGAGGCTGCTGCAGCACTGCTGGCAGCTCTGACCTGGCTGTGCACATGTACCAACCAGCCTTTGGGCACATCCCGAGGACCATCTGCTTTGAGCCTCTCACTTCTGTCTTACAAAGCCTTCTTTCTAGGAGAGCTACTGAGGAATCTAGATTTTGCAACAGCAGTTATGTCATCTCAAGCAAATTGGTATTTTCACAGCTGAATTCAGATGAGATCATTATCCAAATGATGAGTCAGTCCAGTTAAATCTTTTGTTCTGGCTGTGCTGCAAATAGTTTTTTGTTCAGGCTCCAGCAAAAAGTTTTGAGAGCTTCTTTTCTGTTGCTCCTGCCATTGTGACAGCTCGGGGAAAAAGTGATTACACAAGCAAGGACTCAGATGCTTCATTCAACCTGTTTGGGTTTTGGTTTTTACCTTGGTAAGTTCTGGTTTACCCTAGTGAAGTAAATGCAGTGTACACCAACCAGAGTATTCTTGGAATTTAGCCTATGCAAAACACCAGATGGATAAATTAGATTGTAAAAGGTGAGCAATATCCCAAAAGAAACAATCCCTTGCTTTTTCTAAAGACGACATTCACTGAACACAGATTAATGAATTTTATTTCCAATTTCCTGTAGAATTGTATTCTCTGACGCAGAGATAAAAAGGGGAGCCTGTTGTACCATTTTTGCACAAGAGATGCCAAGTTGATGATCTGCAAGTGTTGTAGACACTGCTTATCTGACAGTGCTTTGAGACTTGCAGGGCACTGGATATGTATTGAAGCTGTTTCGCTTCCTGTTTGATTTATTCAGTGGATTGTAAAGTGTAGGTTTAGGTTTAAACCTACAGTTTAGGTTTTTTTCTTAAAGTTTTGTGTTGATAATTTTTGAAGTTTAGCTTTTATATAAAGTGTTTCTACTGGTTAACTCTAAATAAAATAAGAATTTTGTCATCCTTAGTCTTTTATCTGTCAAAATAGATAAATCTGATTTAACTTATATTAATGAAGAATGTAGTTGTTTTGTAAGGATAGAATGTTTCCAAGCTTTTTTGTTCCATATATATGTGTGTGTATGTGTGTATATATATATATATATATGAGACAAAACTTCAGCTATATCAGATATCGGAGCAAGATTTTACTCATTATTGGAGATGTGAAGCTTAGTAATGGGTAGCAGTCATTGGAAAACATTTCAGTACATTAGGCAATGCTTCACTAGAAAAAAATTCAACCCCCCCCAAGCCTGTTTTATATTATAGTGTTGGTCTTTCTACCTGCGTGTTTTTGTCCTCTCTATGTTTAAGTAGTCTATTTTGATTTGTTTTCTTTATTTTTTCTCCCTTGATGCTTGGGACATCTCATAACTCTGTTGTTCAAAAGTGAGAGAGCACTGGGCTAAGCATCTTGAAAAAGACCTAAACAGACCAAAAACCAGAGGAAATATGGTTTGTTCAGTATATTCTGGTTTAGTTTAAAATGCTTTTGCTTGTTTGGTTGTATTATCTGAACTTTTACTTCTGCAATCTTAACATAACCAAATGGACAAAGACTGGCAAAAGAGCATATCCTGTTCACCTGAGATAAAAGCAAATACTCAGCTACATAAACTAGGAAGTTTGTTCCATGTTGGAAATTCGTAGTACAGAATTCTGAGTAAAATTCTGATAAGTTGAAGCACATGTCTAGTCTGAATGACTGTATTTTTTTTCAACTTCATACGTGCTATTAATGATTTATTCAAATCTAATAAATTTTGCCTCTGATGAAATGAGTTGGTTTTTAGGAGACCATTTATTAGGAAACAGAGGATGAAATTTGTAATTTGCAACCATTTACTTTAAAGAACCAGTTAATGCTAGTAATAGTCATTATCAACATACAGAATGCAGTGAGTGCACTGTTTAGAATTGGTTTGAAACAGCAGTTTCCATAATGGACAGTTAATGCAACTGTTTCTTGTACCGTACTTTTAATTTTGTCATGAAGTTCTCTGCTTACACAGAGCTTGAAATGCAACAAGGAGATCTAATAGATAATCTTATACATAAAGAAAATTTTCAGAATTCAGTTAAATATTTGAAATTTACAGAGCAGACAGATTTCCATAAAGCTTGTAGTATGCAGCGACTTTTTTCTTAGTGATAGTTATCTGTCTATGCCTTGGGACATCTTCAGATATGCAGGTTTGATATTGATTCACTTGTATTTCCCAATGGGAAAGACATAATGAAGAACTTTCCATCTTTTGGCAACAGTACAATCAGATGTTACCCTCCCACTAGTCCATAGACTGCATTTGCTTTCAAAAGGATTAATGTCACTGAAAACTGAAAGAAAATAACCAACCCAATACATGAAAAGGTGGTCTGTCGTGAAGGAAGTCCACTCCCTACAACCTAGTGGGACCTGTGAATATCTGTAGCTTCATCCTCTTCAATGAGGTACATATGTGGGAAATCATCCCCTAAAGATGTTACGAGTCAATTTATGTTCCTCTCTGAAGCACAAGTGGAGAAAGCTAGTCATAGGGGTAAGTTTGTTCCTTTGCAGGTGAATTTCTTTGCAGCTGTTGTGACATGTTGCTGTAGGAATTGCCTATTTCAGCAGTGAATACTGTAGGAAAAAAAATCACAGTTTAATAACTAAGTCATTTTTCAGTGAGAAGAAAATCAAAGTCACTATTGGAGATGTGACCATGTCCACAGTCCTCCTTTGTGGATAAGGAAAGGTACATCTGCATATAGTGTGTCAGGGCTAGAGATTCAAAATGACACAGGAACAGCTGAGGTGTGTGTTTGAATGATGACAAGAAAAGTGTTTGGCACAGTGCGTGGCACTGCAATCCCAAATCCCCAAAGTTTTAGGGTTTCTAGTGGCAGCATTTAGGTTCAGTTCCCAGTATTGCTACAGATTTTGTTACATGAGTGAGGAACATTTCATCCAGAGGAGTGGGATGGTTATTTATGCCTTCTTCCTTTTGTTTTGCTTATGTATTTATATGGCAGTAAGGTGGATCATTACCTATATGCATATCCCCACACAAGTCCAGTTTTAGTTTGCACCATTAAGTGCTTCTGTGATACAAACCACATGGTATCAGAGACAGAGGCATCACAGCACTTTCAGAGAAAGTGAAGCTGAGAAAGATGCACTTTTTTCCCCCCTCTAGCTCTTTTCAGTTGCTACAAACGTTCATTAGTTATTAATTTTCATGGTTGTATACATTTTAAGGACTGAAAAGGACTGTTAGCATTATCTAGTCTAGCAAGTCAAACTGAACTAAATCAAGCCAGAATTTTGCGCATGGCTCAGCTTGTGGAAGTATCTCCAAGCTTGGCTTTAGAATTAAACCCAGTTGCTAAAATAAATCGTCTGTTTATTTTTGCTTCTTGCTCTAAAATGGGGTTTCCAGAATTTCAGTTATTAGTCTAGATTTTTCCAAGCTTTTTGTGGTGAGCTTCCATTTTAGACATCCCAACTGAACACGACATTCCTGCAATTACTGATAAGTGAAATATGCAGTATTGAAAATGTTTCATTTCAGTTCTCTTTGGCCACAGACAAGAGGTTAATCATTAATAAAAACTAAAGCTCATATTCAGTAGATGTGCACAGAGATACGCCAGTTTCTGAGTGCATTGCCTTTTCCTGGATAAAAGGTTTTTCATGCACTCTCTTCACACACTTTGTATGTGGTGCCCAGATACTTCAGGCATCCTTGCCAGCATAGAAACATGGCAGTTCTGATCCATCACAACCCCTTTCAGTTACTTGAGCCACCACTGGTTCTCCTCCGCTCAAGTACAATGAAAAGTCACAGTAAGGGTGTTCCTGTAATATACCCAAGTTTTATGCATTACTGTGCTGAGCTGCTTGACTGTATCGGTTGTTTTTGAAGAATGTTTTACTTTCAGTTTGAATTAAGAAGAGGAAGAATAATTACATACATTTTGAGACAAGAAAGGTTCTCTGTCTCATCAGTCACTGATATCTTAGCAGGTAGTTTGCTTGAGCTATGTGTCTTGGATCCAAAGTGCGAAGATCCTGTTGTGCCAAGAGTTTGTTCTTTCCTTGCTGTGTGAGTGTCACACGTCATGAACCTGGGGAGCAGTCGATACCTGTGAGGTGTCTTTCTCACTAGTGGCATTCTGGAAGGACTGACGTACAAGATTGTTTGCAGGCATTTGCAGTAACAGTGCAAACACCTCTGGGTCCTACCTGCTCTCTAAGGTCAGTCCTCGGGTCTACAGCCTTAGATGTTGTCTCAGCAGAAGAATGACCCACCCCTGGCTGTTCAGACAGGCTGGAGGGCCATAACCTTTGTGGTTTCTCTGGTAACAGAGCCACAAATGTGAAAGGAGATTCTGCAATGGTTTCCTTTCAGGAGTTAACTGAAGTGGTGTTTTCTTGATTCAAGGAACCAAGGCTGTTTGCAGGGCTGTCTGCTTTGTCTAAGGGCATATGAGGAGCCCAGTATGGTATCCCATGTTGGCCTAACTTCAATAGGCACATCCCATAGGTCCTTTGTCTTTTAAGCTTGTTTGTCTAAAACAGGTTCTCTTCCCTCCAGTTTGAGAGGCTGTTTCTTCCTAAACAATCCTCAGATCTTTGATCTGCTCTGTTTGTGAGGCTTTTTCTGAGCTAGTATTGTCTTTTTAGCAAGCAATTCCCTAGAGTTTGCTGAGAAGTGTCACAACTGAGTCATTCTTTCCTTTCCTGCCTGTTTTTCTCACTAGTCTCATATTAAACAATAACCAATGTATAATAAACACCTCAATACGATATTAAATTATTAAGAGTAGTTCCAAATCTGTCACAATGAACTCATGGGAGTGAACTGTTTCTTACAATAAGCGTAGATTCCAAGTGGTTTTGTTCTGATGCTCTAGCTTATGCACACACTATTAAACACTTAAATAACCATAGTCTGGCTTCCTTTTAAAGTAAAAATCCTTAGTGTAAAAATAGAAAGGATTTGTTACTACCAAATATCAGTAGTTCCTTCCTTCTGACTTCCCATTTTCCTCCTAACCTCCCTCTTTTTTTCTGGTCAGACTCTTTAGAAGCTGTAGTTAAGAGTTGTAAGAAGTAATCACAACACAATGAATGTTTGAGTCTGCTTCACAGAGGTGATAATGTAGGTAACCGAGAAAGGGGGCTTCAGCTGAGACTTTTGAAGATTGAGACTTCAGTGAGCTAGTGAGAAATCAAAGTAGGAAAGGAAACTCATGATTCTGCTCCCAGCTGGTAAATTCCTGAGCAGTTAGACTATCACTAATTGTAGCCAAGATTGCTCCCTTAGTGATGATTTTTGATGTGATGTGTAATTTTCTCCTGAGAAGCAACAATAGAAATACTACACATTAGCTTTTCTTAACATTGTAGGCTTTAATAAATTTTGGAATTACTGAAGATCTCAAGTAAATTTTCAAAACACAACGTAATGGCTGCAGATTTAAGGAATTTTGTAAGTCAATAAATATGGAGCAATGGAACAAATCTCCAGCTTGAGAATTTGTGCTTCAGAGGCAATGCTGGAAATCTGACTTAGCTTGGTCTCCTCTTAGTGGGGGGGCAATAAGCAAAGTTTCATCTGGATGAGGGAAGAGGGAAATGAATTCTGTGTTTAAACCTCCCCTGCAGTTGGTCTGAAAATTTGGAAACCTTCATTCTTGTAGTGATTTTTCAGTGATGTATTGGCCCCATTAAAGTCAGTGGGAGTTTTGCCATGGCTTTTAATGATGTCAGAGAAAGAATAGTACATTTCAACTGCTTTTTTTTTTAATGTTGGAAAGAGGTTTTATATTTATTTCTTTTACAGTGATGTATTCTAGAAACAAATCCGCCTGTAATTAGATGGCATATTCTATAGCATTTGCAAGATGGAATGGAATAAACATCATGTCCAGCTTGGGAGACCAACAGTCGATGTCAGAATTCTTTTCTTTTGTTTTATATATTTATTTTTCATGTATTGTTGTATGTAATATTTGGGCACATGAGGGACAGTTTAATTTAAATTTTACATCTACATTCCTTTGGTAGGGAGAGGCTGAAGTAAACAGGACAATTCAAAGGACAGATGAGGAAGTAGATATTTGATTAGGATACTTCAGTGAGTTTTGACTATTTTGAAAAATATTTTAGTTTTCCATTTCATATCTTACATTGTGCCAGCAGGAACAAGACATGATGCATCATAAGCTTACATTCCTTCCATTACCAGTCAAATTCATCTGTTTAGTCTGATGTGTTTTCAACCACCTGTCACAATAATGCACACATTAATATGCCTGTGCTGGTTTATAATGGTCAAATATTCATGAGATGTGCAAATGTTCACTCTCTTTAATTCACAAGTGAAGAGTAAGCAAAATTTTGTTCTTTGTTCTTCAAGTAAAAAGCTCTGCTCTGGAATGTTGTTTAGGTAGGCAATAAGTTGATGAAAATACACTGGTGAATGGAGAATCCTTTGCTTATTCTCTGCTATTTGTCTGAAGTTGTGCAACCACTTCAGCTTTAAAGCACCTTCTCCTGTTTTGTTATCTGACACTGAGTATTTTTGATGACTTTGAAATGTGTAACATTTAAAAAACAAAACAAAGACACAATGAATTGTCCATCCCTCTTTTTGGTCCAGGTGCTTCCTGTGGTTGAGTATGCAATGCTTACCAGAAACCAGTGCCAGCTGAGCTCCTTGTCGTCTGCTGGGAGATCTTGCACCAAACCTTTTGGAACAGCTGGTCTTTCCTTAAGTACTAATCCTTGTCCCTGTTCTCCTGTGACAGACAAATATGATAAATGTACCTTTTCTTACATTTGCAAGTCACCTCTAAGTGTGTGGGGTAGAAATGCAGAGGTGCACCTTTTTATCTGCTGAGAAATGCTGATTGGTATCCACTCTGCTGCTTTGAAGACTGCATGTATTTTGGCAGGAACCTGCCATCTCCTCCTGAACAGAAGTTCCTGTAAGAATGGTGAGAGGACCCGAGTGGGAGGAGAAGTTTATTTACCAACATTTATCACTTACCCAGAAAATGAATGATCTCTAGTGCTCATACCACATTGTCTTAAGTGCAGTCCCTTTTACCTCAGTGGTTTGATGGCTACCACACTCTGCCAGGCAGGGTAAGCTCACAATTGAATAGTTTGCTTGTCCAATTACACCTAAGGATGGAAGCTTCTTAAAGTGTGAGCTCCTGTCAACCTGGGTGGGGGTCAGCTTGAGGTAATTGAGTCTTAGTGTGTGAGCCTCTTTCTGTTTGTTTTAAATAGTGAGTCAACATCAACACAAATAGGAGCCACTTCCACTCTCATAGTTCAAAGCATATTGAGAGAGTTTATAACTGCTAATGAACAACATTCCAGAGAAAGCAGTACCCAAGCTTCCAAGATTTGCACATTTTGGGTAATGAGATGCTCAAGCTTGTGTATTGTAAACAAAGTTTAGAAACTCTTCCATATAGCTGTACTTTGGACCCCAACAAGCTTTAGAAGAAAATGTCTAACTGTGCTTGGATTTATTTTATAAACTGGGGTGGCTTCAGCAGTCTGTGTGGCCTTCCATTCAGCTGTTTGCTTAAGCCAAGCCAAAAGCCACTTATCTAAAGATGATTTATTCTCACTCTTGAGCTGACAGAACCAGACTGGAAAGGGCGAAAGCTGAATCCTAAGCCTCTGACTTAAGTCAAAAGGGGAGCATAAAGGACTGGTCATAACATTGTTCTGCAAGGTACTTGTAGTTCTCTTGTACACTGCTTGTCGGACACCTTTTTAAAATAAACAGCCATGGTATGTGATTGACTCGGATTTGAACTTTGCAGCTGTTCCTTTCTATCTGCCTGGTATGCCAAAGCAAAACCCTGCAGCTCAACATCTTTAAAATCAAAACCTTAATTCAAGTATTATAATTTGGATCACCTTCTCACTTTCTGGTTTTGGCAGTGTAAGCGAAATGGAGGCAGTTTTGTTTCTTTATCTAGTTCACAATAATAGATGTTGTTTATATACTTTGAATATAGACATACTGTAGTAAAAGGCAACAGCTGAACAGTCCTAGCTAGAGATGTGAAGGTATGACTGGAGGCAGTATATCTGGCTGTCAAAATTGAATCTGAAGAGAAAGAAAGTTTTAGAAATTTTTTTTTAAGTTGGTTTGATTTGTTAGATTGAAACAACCAAAAGAATTTTGCATTTGAGAACTCATTCTCTTTGGATGTTTTGAGGATCTGATGTTTTCGTTGACATCTTTTCACTGTGTTAGACTTCACTTAATGCAGAGCATGACCGTAAGCAGAGTTCTGGAAGCCAGGTAAATGAGGCTGAAGGTTTAGTTTTGACCCATCCCAGAGCTGTGCTGTCCAGACAAGGAATGTGTGTTGTATGGTGGGCCGGAATGGCACTGCCAAGACCCTCGTGCTGCCATGGTGCATGGCTCAAGTGCTCACTTGCTGTGCAGGGCTGTTTCCCAGCAGGGACGGCCTCCTTCCACACCAGTGTTATTGAATGCAATAGTAAAAACAGGAGGAGGCCCAAATGACTAAGGGGTGAGGCTACTTTTTGTAATCTGCTTCTGCAACGAGAATTACTTTGAGTGAGTTAGTACCTAAAGGGTTAAAGAACCATTGTGTATTTTGAATTTGGGTTGTCAAAGCAAATATTTTGACAGTCGGTCAGAAGTGGATACTGAGTGGCGTGCTGTGAAGAACATACGGTTCTGTCATGGAAAAAACTTGTTGAGGGATGGGAAACTGAGAGGAAGAATAAACAGCTAGTTTTCAGCCTTGCAAGGGCCTGGTTTGAGTTTCTGCTGAGCAAAAATAATAATAAAAAAAAAAAGCGTGGGGTGAGCAAAGTGAAGCTTCATGAAGCACAGTTGTTTAGCGCAGCCTGTAGCTGGAAAGCCTTCCATGTATGGCACAAATATATTGTTGGAGCCGCATGAGAGATGGTTAGGTTCATTGGGAAAGCCATAACAGGGAGGAGGTTGTTGGAAGGAGAAGAGGGAAGAGATTGCTGGGAGGAAAAGGTTGACTACATAAATGTGACTGAACTGGAACTCGTCTTCAGTACTTCATCTACAGTCTTTCCTTACTAAGTCTCAAAAAGAAATGCCTCTGCCCCTCCTCTGGGCTCACCATCTTACTTCATATGTTTTTGTCTGTCTGACAAAAAGGACTTGTAGGTGAGTGGTGCTCTCATTTCAGTGTCTCAATAGTGCAAAAAAAAGCTTATGCGGAAGTTCTCCCATGGATAAGGGTACATTGGCATCTGTATTGGCTCTTGGTATGTTTTGCGCCTGAACAAAGTACTCATTACCTAGGAAAAGACTAATTGTACAGGTTTTATTCAAAACTAAAGTATTTTCAGTTGAACTGTAGTTCTCAATGACATCTACTATCTAATTTTTAGATTCTGCAAATTTTCCCTTAGTTGCACAACAGGGAGGTGAATTCCTAAGATTTGACATGACCTCCATGTCAGCTTTAGACAGGCTATTTTGCTCATGCAGTGGCTTTTCTGGAGATACTGTCTTGAAATTTTCCTGCAATTTATTGTGCTTACATTACCATTGGGACAGAACCCCATGATTTGGTCTTTTTTTCTAGTATAGCATCACATGTTTGTTATCAGTGATACGTTTTTATGGCTGCCAGTGCTCATCTAGAATTTCCACCTACTTAAGTAAATATGAACTTTGTTTTCATCCGTGTTCCATAAATGGTGTTTTATGTTCAGTGGTACAGAGTCACCAGTAACAGCCATTATGGATGTTTAGATCTTACATCCCTTCCACTTCACTGGAAAACCTTGAATTACAAACGTGAGGAGTTCATATGGGTGCAGTTCTTGCAGAAAAATACAGATGTGAGAGCTTTTAGGAGCATCTTTCAAAGAAAATGAAGACATTTTCAATTAAATTCTCTTTAATCACACAGATGACATCAGAAGAATGTAGATTTGAAGTGGATATTTCCTACATTCCAATCATTTTTTTAAGCAGAACTACTGAGCAAATTAACTTTCTGTATTCGAGCCATTAGTATGTCAGGTTGTCTGAAAACTAAATGCTCAACCTCCCCACCCCCCAAAAAAAGGAAAAAAAAAACCCCAGAACTGTTATCTCAGTATGTCTAAAAGCTCTTTTTTAAGGCAATGCCATAACAGTGAACTACGGGAGACAAATTCTGTTGTTGGCACGTCAGCTTTAAGCCTCTTATACAAAAGGAATCTGCAGATCTAGATTCACTGCAACTAGTACAGGAGGGAGTAGAAACTGCTGCATGTATTTTGAATGTGTGGAGTTGTGTGTGCGTGTGTGTTTCATTTTGCATTCGGTGGGACTAATATTTAACCACACAGCTTAGAACTCCTAAGAAATTAATTACCAACCCCGTGACAAACCTAAAAACTATTGGAGATGTCTGTTTTTCTGGCATCTGGTAACTGCAGCAGCACAGCAGTGAGGTCCAGATCTGGTTCTTGACTCTTGCCTCCAGTCCAATGTGTCAGTATTTGGGTTTTGTGAGGAAGACTTGGAATTGCTACATTTTCATCGTGGAGGGGGTAACATGAGGGCATTTTCTGCTCCTACTTGGCCTTCAGGCAACACTGTTTCAGTTCAAAAGCCGAGGCATGTGCGATGACCTGTTTGTTATTTTGAGACCGCTATTTGGATAGGAGTTGGAAGTATAGTGATCTCTGCCTCTTGTACTAAGATAAGTGTAACTCTGGGAATGTCATCAGCCACTGTTGAAAGGCAGTGTTATGGCTTGGGGAAAGCCCTGGGGAACATTTTGCTGCAGTCGCAGCATACACAGGGCTGTGGAAGAGGGGAATTGAGGGGAGTTAGGAAGCTCAAGGCTGACTGGCAACCCCTCTCACTGGGGCTTTTGGCCACTCGGCAGTGACTGGGGCGCTTTTCCACAGATTCGTGTTTACAGTGGCATGTCACCAGAGGCTGCCAGTGTTGGCGGCAGTTCAGGATGAAGTGTGTGGCATACCTGCAGGCAGATTGTTTTCCTGAAACACTGGTGCAAACCTTGATCCCAACCCCAGGGAGGCACCACTCCTTACAAAATCCCTTGCTTCAAAGGGGTCACCACATCACAGGGTGAGCTGTCTGCAACTGTAATCTTCACCTCCTCTTGAGGTGCGGTTGGCTCAGCTGCAGTCAGCAGAAACCCGGAAGGTTGGAACAAGGTTTCTTCATTGCCCCTTGCACCTCAGTGGCCACAGCATGTGGAGCTCTGTCCCAAAGGCAGGCTGTGCTGCCTCCCCAAACTGAAGGCAGGAGCTGCACATCTGTGAAACTGCTTAAACGTGTCCGAACATTTTGCTGGGTGACTGCCAGCACCCTTGGTAATTTGGACCAGAAGAAGATGATGGGGGTGTGGTGGTAGGAGTGGGTGGAACCACTGGGTGTTACTGAGACCTTTGCTTGCTTGCAAAGTGTTTGACAAACACCCACCATGGGATAGGGCACAGCAGATACTGTAAGTATTGGCAGGAGTGGAGGGGAGATTATTACTCTCATGCAACAAATCAGGGAGGTTTCCAGCAGTCTCTGACCAGCCCTTGTTAGAGCTTTGTATGTTGATGTGAATCTGTGCCAGGTCTTGGTTTGTTGTGGGGGTGGAAATGACTTTTTTCTCACTGCTGCTGTGTTTTCTCCTTCCTTGTAGGTGTGTGATGTCAAACAGTGGGCAGTCCTTGTAGCCTCCCCCACCAGCCTGCAGTGTCATGTGCCAGTATGACTATTAAGAAAGAAAAGCATACTTCAGAGCTCAGCATCCCCGAAAGAAAAAAGGAGGAACTAAACAGAGAGAACAAATGATCACACTGCTTGCAAAACTTGGGGCTGTTCACTTTTTCTCCTGAGGAGCTTTATCTTGGCCTTTGTGAGAGAGTTGAGAAAATAGGCAGAGCGGCCACAGTGATTTTCCTAGGGTCTTTTTTTTCCTTTTTTATTTAATTTTTTTCTCCCTTGTGCCTGGATCTTAAGAGTGCTGCACTGACCACAAGCCCTGGATATCAATATGTGTCATGTCATTGTAACGTGTCGGTCGATGCTGTGGACTCTCCTGAGTATCGTGGTGGCTTTCGCAGAGCTCATTGCCTTCATGAGTGCAGACTGGCTGATCGGCAAAGCAAAGCCTTCAAGCTCCGAGGACGTGGACAACAGAACGGGGGGGTCGCAGGAGCCCTACCACCCAACGCTGGGCATCTACGGGCGCTGCACCAGGATCTCCCACATGCAGTTCCCCAGACGAGACACGCTTTGTGGTCCTTACGCTGAAAACTTCAGTGAGATTGCCAGTGGGTTCTGGCAGGCAACCGCTATTTTCCTAGCCATGGGAATCATGATTCTCTGCACCGTGGCATTTGTGTCTGTCTTTACTATGTGTGTGCAGAGTATTATGAAGAAAAGCATTTTTAATGTCTGTGGGCTGCTACAAGGGATTGCAGGTACGTGCACTTTGAGAGCAACTAAACTTTTTAATTTTGGAATTATTTAGATGAAGAAATACAGCAATTCTGGCCTGCCTGCAGGCAGACTGCATTAGGCAGAACCAAAGTGATTCTATACACTGGTGTTTATTCAAACATAACTGAAATTTATAGCTACACAGCATGTAATACATTGATATTGGCAGCAGAACTGCAGCCTGATGTGTGCCAAAATGAACTGACCAGCATTGCTTTTGTTTGCTGTTCATTTTTTTTCCTCTGTTTGAATTTCTTTCAGTTACAAAAACTTTTCTCCTTTGCTACCAGCAGAGAACAAAGTTAATACTCATATTAAGGCAGTCTATCTCCCTCTCACTACTTTAGTAATTTTTCCATGGACTGAAGGCAGTGTCTTGGAGGCTTCATGACTGTGGTGAGAGTAAATACCACCCCAGGGCTAAGAACTGGTTGAAGTCACACATCCAGTTCTTCCAGCATTTCATGCTAAGCAGCCTCCTTCGAAGCTGTGAGCCTGACAAGTCATACCTTGAGGTAAACCTTTCCTTTAGTCAGCTTATTGTTCAGCTGCAGTTACACAGCCTAGTGAGCTTATCTTTTCACTGTCCAAGGATCAGCTGTGCTTTGCCTGAAAAGATTAATTTGTTCTAGAGATTTGGTGTTTCTGCTTAAACCCATAGATTTCACAGAGATTAAATGACTTAGTAAACCAACCCTGGACAGCCTTAGTTAGAGAAGTATTCATTTTTCTGTATTTGCCAGTGAGCCATGGGGAAAACCTGTCTCATACATAGATTTTCATCTTTTGCGCTCTGTGTTAGTGGGCATCTGGGGGAGGAGAGTTGTCTTCTGCCCTGCCTCTGGCAGCCCTCAGAGACCTGTGAGGAGGAAGGGAATAAGCAGGGCCACCTCCTTTCTCTCTTGGTGGTGCTCTTAAGCAGATGGTTTCAATTCACAAAATTATTTAATTACAACAAAAAACAGGTTTTAATATGTTTTACTCTAAGTATTAATCCAACTTTCCCCCTTCTCACCTCCACTGAGGTGGCCAAACATGTCTGTGATGGCTATACCTAAACAGGAGATGGAATGATAGATACTCAGACGTTTATCTGAAGCTGGATGGTTTCATTTGCTTAGTTGAGACCTGATGTAATCTTATTCCAAACACGCATGGGGTGGTAGGTGAAAACTGACTTCACTGCCTGCTGCAACTCTCCAGAGCCAGCGTTACATGTGAGGGACTGGCTGATGCTGGCTCCTGAAGCACTACCATGGTGGCTCTCACCACTGTCTACCTCCTTTGTCTCCAGTATAGAAGCATAACACTGCTTCATGTCACCCGCAATGTGAGGTTTGTGCTTCTGGAGCAGAATTAGTTCCCTAGATTGGCTAAAGATGCTTCTGTTCGTATGATGGCTACAATTAGCATGTCAGGGTCCTTTAGATGAACATGACAGGTTTTGCTGTAGTCACTCTGGCTGTACAGAGTTTGCTAGGAGCAGTGTGACAAGGAAGCAGCTTGGCAGTGCAGATTAGGCCAGGGGAAGTTGTTAGTTTCTTGCTTTCTTACTCTATACTTAAGAAATAATCCATGACTATTTTTCCAGGAGATGCACTTATTATTTGTTTTCTTTTGCAGGGGTATTTGTATGGGAGAGATGGTTTAGCAGCATAAATAGATCTTTTGCATGTCAGATTTGGGTCTTTTGAAAAGATAACTTTACTTACAACTCAGATATCATCTCAAAATACCTATTCTATCACCTAGGATTAGCAGGTAGTAGGTACTGCTATCTCAGAATTGCATTCTGGAGGCCATGCTTTTGTGAGAAAATACATGGTAAGACAGTTATATGTTTTCTTATAAATCCAGCTGAACTCATAATGGGACTTGCAGCCTAAAACATTGAACAATACAGGTGACAAAGCATTTCTTATGTATTAGGGCATAGATCAGTCCTTCTTGACCTGTACTGAGCATGGAAGCACTTCCCTTTTTACAATTCAGACAAATGACACAGCATGAAACTGGGAAGGAGAGAGGTCACCTTACTGAAACATTGCTATGAGTAATACACCTGCCAATATTTACAACCAGGCGTCTCGTGGCTCACAACTCGTTTTCTCAAGATTAGTTTTATTGGGTCCCCTGCTACTTTAGTGCCAGTAGCATTACAGCATCTGCTTACTTAGTTGCAATTATTTTCCTTATGACTTATGATGGCTGCTAATTTCAACTTTCTCAGTTCCTGAGTTTTGAAAAGTGCTTAAAGCAAGTTGCTCAAGAGGGACAGCTGTCAGCAAGGCTAATCCATACAGGGATTATGACAGATAAACTAATGCTCTGACCAGAAAACAAGATATAACCCTGCCTTAATCATTTTAAGCATAACATCATTCTTTCAAATGTGAACAATTATGTTTTTAATAAGCATAGGAGAAGAATTCACAAAATAATTTTGTTAATCAGCCTGTATCAGTCCAATATTTGCAAATATGTCAAACATCTCCTTTTCAAAGATGAGAGGCACACATGGTAGAGTCATCTACAGGAACTCAGGATCTTGCAGACCTAATCTCATTTAAAATCTCTATATCTTTGCAGTAGAGATTTAATATAATTAAAAACATACAACAACCTAATTTATTCCTGGAATTCATCATGACAAAACAATAACAGACACCGGATATATCTTTCCAGTCTAGGAAGATTGGTTGTGGATGATGCCTACGGTGAAATTACAGAACAGAAAGCAACGTCTCTTCTGTTATGGCCCTTGGACAAATGTGCAAACTCTCATTTAGATCAACAGGAGGAAGCCACAGTCATATCTGGACTATAGGGATTTTTTTTTGTTGTTGTTATTTTTGTGGCAGAAAATGGGAAATACAAAGCCATAAAGGCAGAAAATATGGCTCTTGTTTAAACTCCTGTAATTCCTTTGTTATAGAGCAAGAACTTCTACTGCTTACTTTCAGACTGCAGTGCTTTTCATTCTGCAGCTGTGGAAACAGTAATCAATAGCCCTGGTTTTCGAGATCTTTAAGGATTGTTCTGTCTGGATAAGCATCTTTTCTCTGCATTAGAGAGTGCAGAGAATGGAGACATGTAATTGAATAGATAATTTTTATCCAGCAGCAAGAAGGCTTTCATTTGTGTATCTTTTTAGGGAAAGTATTCTACTTTTCATCTGTGAATCACTTGAAATGCAGAGGCTAGAGGAGGAAGGATATTATTACATGCTAACTGATAAGAATCAATTCAAAGTAAATTTTCACAGTAATCATGTAGCTATAGGAAGTAAATAATTGGTGATCCCCTACTGACATACCTTGGTATGTCTATAGCGTAGTTGCATATGTATTTACAAGTGTTATTTGGGCTTGTGTACTTTACTTTGTTGCTAAGTAATATAATATAAACGTAACCTAGCCTCAAAGGAGGGTGGAGAGAACTTAGGACAGAGCCTAAACCAAGTTCAGCTTCCATCTCTGTTAGTTTCCTTTACAAAGTTCATAATCAGCAGCTCTGCTTCTTTTATTGGCCTCTGCCATGGCTGGGCAGACAGAACCCCTTCCCCACAGCCAGTGCTGCCTGACTTGCAGCTGAGCCACAACACACCAGCAGCACCCTGACTGCACACCCGGGGAGGAAGCTCAATTAGCTGCACCAGTATTATCTCAACCACAGAACTTGAGCAAAAAACGCTCTGGATTTTTGTGGGGAACTCAACATCATGAGCCTGCAAAGGCTTCGGGGGAGAACTGGGGAAAGGGAGCTGACATGTCAGGAAGGCTAATGGGTTTGAGAATTCAGTTTCTTTTACTGCTGTTTTGCCATGCTGGAGCAGGGCTGCCTTGCCAAGCACATTTACCGAAAGAGGATAAAATATTTCCTCTTCTCTAAAGTCTTTCCAGAATGCTGATGGCTTCATATGGAAGGCCTCTCGTGGGTCACGCACTTCTCATCTCTTCTGTTCACAGTCCACTATCTGCTAGTTCAGATGGGGCCTGACTAAACTGTTTCCTGACAGAAGCATGGGGAAGAAAAACATGTAAAAATCGGGTTGCATCAGTCAGAAGATGAGCTGTGTCAGCCAGGCCTTTCGTCACAGAGGGTAGAAAAAGCAGGAGACACAAGCTGTGGTAGAAGGGACATGAGGCTTCTAGAGCTCTTTCATGCTCAGAGTGTAATGCAAAAGGTTATGGTAGTTGGAGCATAGTTTAGGATATTTTTTTATAGGTAGCATCAC
>VZRF01010507.1:205083-247100 GCA_013396875.1 Vireo altiloquus
TTTGTTAGATTCAGTGGTTGACTCATCTGCACTATCAAGGAAACTTGGAAACCAGTAGACATGCAGCAGATTAAAATGAATAGAAAAATAAACAAAAATTTCAGGTTTTCAGTGATCAAGTTTGGCAGCTGATTATCTTGGCAAGCATAAATCTCTTCCGACAAACAGTGCTTAGTGTGCGAGAGACTCATGCTACCCACTGAGAAACATTTTACTGTGGCACAAGTGCACGATGAGCTCTCTTACTTCTACCAGCACAGGTGAGATGCTGAGCACTTCTTTACACCCCTGCCCTGGTGATGTGGGAAAGAGTGCTGGTGACCTCAAGAAGCCATGAGGATGTCTGGAGTGCACAAGGGTTCTCCTTCTGTCAGATTTTTGGTTACAGGCCTTCAGAGCCAAGACGGATGCTGCTGTTTGTACATGAATTACAAACACAAGGAAAATACTTAAATGTAGCAAATGCTGTGTTCTCACTCAAACACAAGAAAAGAAGATGAAAGGAGCTCTCTCAAGAAAGGGAGTGGCTAACTTTTGCTTAGCTCCTGTCTTTGGTGTTCCTGATGTGGTGGTGAGGAAATACGTGGATTTGAGTTTTTCTTCCTTACCCACTACAGATGTCCTGCACTCTGCTGCTGCATAGCTCATGAAACCAGATGAAATTCTCTACTCCTTTCATCTCCATTTGCCTTTTCCTTCAAGCTGAGTCCTGGTTTGTCTGCAGCTCTTCTCCCTGACTCCCAAAGTGAGGTTTTGTTTGTACTATGGGACCAGTAGTGCAGAAACGTAAGGCCATGAAAGAGGTGACCTGCAGCCCTTTTACCTCTGCTTAGGCTAAGGCAGGTTGTTGTTTTGGCCTCCCTTACTGAGCTAAAGTCATATTTCATTCCCTTTCTGCTAATCCAGCATACGTGATTGGTGATTTGGCAGGCATGGCACTCAGTGGTTGAACAGCAGTGGAAAAGCTTGTGGTGAGTGGTAGGAAATATACTGGGTCTTCCCCTCCACTTCTTTCAAATATTTTTTCATGGTGTCTTGGAGTGACACATGGGCAGAATATTTGATATGGCCTTTCTTTCCCTGATTCAGGAACCTCCTGAATTTACCACCCACAACTGAATTTCTCATTTAGCAGCACTGACTGAGCCTTTTACTGGGTCATCTTAGATTAAAAATTCTCAATGCTGTATTAGGTTTTAAGGTAAAATGTGAGATATGGCTGTGCCTGATCAATGGCCCTGTGAGTGGAGAGTCTTTGTTTATCTCTGTAGTGCTGAAAACTTGTAAACATTTGGGATTTCCCCTGCAAGGTTCTTTATCTTGACTTAGCTGCTTAGTTGACAGCCACCACATGGGAGCTCCCAGAGTGTGGTGACTTCACACGGCTGATAGCCAGCAAAGAGGCAGCAGTGTCATTTCAGGGCTTGGGACTGATTTTATTTTGAATCTACACATTTTCTTCCCTCCCAACTAATGGTCACTCTCACCATAAATTTTATTAATTTTCATTAATAAAAATGGTTTTTTTATTAAAAACTAATGGTGAATTTGCCCTCCCCTCTCTTAGAAACAGCAGTCCGCAAGCTCACACTTCGCTTCAGAGAAGTCTAAGCAGTAAGGTCATACCAATATAAAAAACAACCCTGAAATTCCCCACATGAAGCTAATAAACTGAGTTATTTTGTGGCTTTTTTTGGGGGGTAGTAAACCATAATGGTCAAGTGTCCTACCAGTATCTCAGTTTCCAGGTCACAACAGCACTAATGTCATCAGATGTCTGCATAGGTTTGGTTATGAATAAGTATCTTTGATTTGCATAAAATATGGGAAAAGAAACATGACAGTAGGGACCTTATCCTCTTCCTCAGCTTGGGGAAGGCTGTGGTTAGGGAGCAACTTTTTCTTCTGGTAAATGCATGCCCTTATAGTACCCTGAAACAGTTCTAAAGGAAAAACATCCATACGGGTTTTGAGCCATCACCTGGTTATAGTTTTAAACTACTAATTCTCCTGATTCAGCTTAGGAAATCCCAAGTACACTGAAATCTACATATGTGAGCAGTTATCTGTAGTGATTGTAGGTATGAGGATGTGGACCTTGCCTCAGTGCATTGCAACAGCCATGCTTCCAACTTACCTCAAAACACATCTGCTTGTGTTACCCTGCACCAACTGTGGTGTCCAGGTAGGCTTTTAAAGCACTGATCTTCTTAACACTGTCATTTTTCTTTTGTTTCTTATGCAGCATTTCCAAGTGGGCCAGAGGCCATTTCCAAGGCACTAGGGCATGCAAAGTCTCCCCTTTCTTTCTGGACAAAGACCTACTTGCCTCTGGTCAGCTGCTTGCATTTGGTGGGTCTGGCAGCCATCCAGGGGGCTGAAGAGTGACTGCAGAGGCAGATCTGTGTCCCTGTGCTGTGAGTACTGTAAGCAGTGCTCCATTCAGCATGTCACCCTTTTCCTATAGCCAGTGTGGAGTGCTACAAGCACTATGTCAGCTGGCCTGAGCCCACCTCTTGAGCACTCATCTGAATAAAATGGTATTGCTGAATCACTTCATGGGCTGAAGGTGTCTGTTGTGCAGTTGCCAAGTAGGAGACTATCCCTTCACCCATCTGTCAGGGGGAAAAGTGATCAAAAGTGCATAAGTGGTAACCTGGTAGCATCCCTGCTGGGTTTGTCAGGGAAAATTTGCATATGGGAAAGCCTCCTTGGCTTAAGCTAGAGTAGTATATTTGTACAGAAATTTAACACATGAAATGGTTCAGGTAGCAAGCATATTGACACATGTGGAAATGTGCAATAAAGGCAGGGTGCCTGGCTGATGCCGCGTCCCTGGACTGATTCCTAATCTCCTGTGGTTTTGCAGAAGATAAAAACAATCAGGATCAATGACAGTAGGGATGCAGCCCACCTGCACTACACTGCAAAGCTAGTCCCTCCCTGCTTTTACCCTTTTACCCTTTTTCTCTTCCTCTCAAAATGATGCTGCTCAGTTGTACTGCTCCATAGGAGCCTGTTGCAGTGCCACCTCATTGATCACAGCTGCTTAATTTCCTGTTTCTTCAGCAGTATTTAAAAGCTTTTTTTACTATTTTGCTAGGAAATGAGTAGATAGTTTCAGGCTTTGCAATGGAAATTGGCTTTGTTAGTATATGCTCTTGTTTAAAACGGCACAACAGCAGCTGTACAGGAGACTGTCAAAACTAAATAGCATGCCTTCACTTGGCTAAACAAACCTCTGCCTACCTCCTGTCTCAAGGGTTGCTTGCAAGGAAGAAACAAGGCTTTCCTCAGATCTGACCCCAACACATAATGTGACATAAAAATGCCCACAATGAAATGCTGGTCTGTTGGTTTTCCACAATGTTGACCTGGCAGCACTGCTGCAGCGTATAAAAGCCACGAGGAGCAATAGCTTGCTGCAGCTGCAGGCCCTTAAAAGGGGAAAAGTTCTTGGTAATGAACTGTCTTCTGAAACATTGTTGCACAGTGATGCAGTCTGCTATATTGATATTGATGTTTTCAGTAACTGTAAGTTCTGTAAGGTTTTGCTGTGGTGTTTTAGGAGAAAAGAGCTGCTTTGACACCATTTAAGTAAAGAATGCCTGATGTTTAATAGGCTGTTGCAATCAGGAGATATGTAGTAATCTAATAATAACATTAAAATCTAACTCTCATAAAGGCTTCTTTTTGAAAACAAGTAATTAGGGTCTGATAATAAAAGGTTATGTGGCCAAATTGCCCTCAGTGAAAGATGTAAAAATGTTCTCTGCTGACAGAACTTACACTAAAGAGTTATAGAAGAAGTCTCTGGATAAAAAAAGTCATTTGAATAGTTTTCTATTGTCATTCCTAGGCATCTGGCAACATTGTGTGACATTCTTTCATACCTCTGTTTTGAGGATTCCTAAGAGAGGTAATTGAGAACTGGCAACAACCAACATAAAGGAAAATGTAATTTTGAAAAATTATCATACTGATTTCAAGAAGTGGGATAGTGCTAATTAAAAAGTAGGAACAACAGTATGTGTACAGCAGAAGCTGCAGTCTCAGCAGTGCAGCTGTACACAGAGAGAGGGTTAAATCTAGAACCGAGCAAGCATGAGCTCTGTGAGCCTGTATAGGAGCAGAGTGGAAAATAGCTTGTAATGTTTTCAGAGTGGATTTGTTTCTCCTAGAAGGGTGGACAAAGAGCAATAATTCTACACGTAGATTGGCTGTGAATTAAAAATCATTTACTGTTCAGCAGCACGAAGAACTGAAAAGATGCATTGCAGAAAACTTATTCAGACAGAGCACTCAATTTTTATTCTCTGTTCTTTTTCTTGAATATTAGCTTCTCTTCAAAGACACAGGGATGAGCAAAAACTGATTTATTAGGAAAAAGAAATCTTCATCATTAATATTTACTGTCCTCCTGCCAGATATGTCTCAAGGCAAACCGTCAACAGAAGATAGTTTTTTCCTTCTCATCCCGCTGCATCCATGTTCCCAGGAGCAGAGGGGGTTCTTTTTGAGGGGTGTCTGGCTGCCATAGTTGAACAGTTAAGTGCTTTGGCTTGCTGGTTTCTATTTTAGACAATTTAGGCAATGGTTTGCGCTGTTGGTGTGAGCATCATCTGCACGTTTCGTTCAAGCTGTGGGAGTCATTGAGATGGGCTCTGTGACTGTCTCTTCTGAGGGTAGCAGGAGGCAAAGCTCCTCTTTAATTGAACACTCCTTTCTGGGTGGATCGGGAGAGTCAGGAAGGGACCCTGCACAGCTCAACCATTGCTCTGGATAGTGGAGATTTGGGCTGAATATGTGACAAGGGGTCTATGCCTCTTCACTTGCTGCTAGCATGAATCAAAGGAGTGCCTTTCTCCTGTGGATATGTTGAATTGACTTAATGGAATCATCTTTATTTACTTTCCCTGTCAAGCAGGAACCAGTTATTAATGAAATAAGAAATTATAAATATTAGAAATAGTGCTAAGAGGCTCATTAGAAGCTTTCTGTCTGCACTGAAATGGAGTAGTAGCAAGAAGGCTTTGTAGTGAAAATACTACTTTTTCTTTTTTTATGTTTTATTATGCTGATCCAGTATAGGAGTTACAAAGTTAGCTATCTGAAATCAGGTACATACGTGACTGTATTGAAATCCATAGTTAAGACTTCCCTCCAGATTTTGTTTCCATCTGTGAGAAAACAGCTGAAGTTTATCAAATTATGGTCTTTTATAGTATTTATTAGATTTATATATCCAGGAATTTTCTGTTATTTTTAAAAAAAGAGTCTAAGTCAGTAAGGTTCTGATGATTACATTTGGCAGCAATGCTATGCCTTTTGGAAGCCCAAGTTTTGGGTAATGGCTTTTCAAATTGGGGCATACATTCTACAAACCAGTAGCTTTCAGGAGTTGCTCAGTGCTCTAGTTCTGATAAAAAGTGATGGATGTGTCTTCTTGGTCCTGCTTGTGACACTCAGTCATAAGCCAGGTTTGCTGTTAAACACGGGTTGTCTAGGTTTGTGAGTGATGGAGTGGTAAACTTAAAAAACTCTCATGTTGGCAGCAGCTACACTGGCATTTCAGATCCGGCTTCTTAATACAGTGATGGTGATTTTTACGTACCAAAGGGCTTGTGATCATTAGAGAGAGCAGCAACTAGCCCATACCAATGTGCAGTCAGAAAGATACATAGTGTGGTCATGCGGGCTGCGCAGAACAGGAAACGAGTGATGAATAGAGGAGAAGGAACTGCTGGTGTTTAGTCTGAAATGGCTGCAGGGCTCAGCAGGATGAATGCACAGCTTATCCAGGTCTGTCCAAGATAAAGCAATACTTTATATTTAATGTGTTTGGCCAGCCAGCCAGGAAACTCTGCATGAAATTTGTCACTGGTTCTTAGATGTAAGCAGTGATGAAATCCCTCCACAGAGAACGGATATCACTCACTAATGGATTTTGCCGCCCCAAAGAGTAATAACATTTAGGTCATTCATGCCCACGGTGTTGTGTCATCATTAGAAAAATGCTGGAGGAAGGACTTTCTTTTGTGAAATGTCTGGCATTCACAGACATTAATTTTAGACAGTTGGATGATGGTTTTTGCATTTTGTGTAAATTAACTGCTTACTAGCTAAGACCCACCTTTTTACTGTTGGTGATGAAAATTTCAGGTATCTGGCTTAATTTCTTTAAACAAACAATTAAGGAACCCCAACATACTGTGGAGAACTGCTAGTATAACTGAATGCAAGGAGATGTAGTCTTTAAACCTGTTCTTTGTAATTTCTTGGTTATAGGAAAGAAAAAAAAACTTGGTTTAGTGCACAACTTTTAGCCTACTTCTAGAAGGTGACAGCACTTTTAGCAGCTGTTTTCATCAGGATACTAGGTTAAATAAAGGGCTCTAAAGTGCAGGAAAAGTTAATCAGAAATATTTATGGGATCTGGAAGGCTACAGTCATTTTCTGAATATAAACTGGTTGTGTTTAAAAAAACCCCTGTTTTTCATAATTTTCCTTTTAAGTAAAATTTTAAGGCAAACAGAAAACAAATTTTGATACCTGTGATACCTATGTTTCGTTCCTTCCTGCATTCCTTGTAGGAGGGAGGTATGGGTTCAATTCATTGTGACTTTTTTTGTTCCCATAAGAAAGCACTGTAGCCACTAGCATATTAGACATTTTGATTAAATCTCCTTTCTTTGTGCAAAGACATATGCGTGCAGGGACACTAATGTGAGTTTCAATTTCCTTAATGAAGCCCTTCACTGCTTAGATGGTCTTCATAGAGAAACTTATGAATATGAGAGACAATCACATGGGCAAAACATCTACTCTGAGCTTTTCACTTCCAGCCTGACTCACAGCAGAGTGTTTGGGCAGTTTTGCAAGATGGGGAGTTGAGGCTTTCGCTCCTGCCATCACTAGAAACTGAAACTTTGCTTCTGAAGTAGTCAGTTGCCTGTTTGGAGGATCCCAGGGTTCACCCACGTATGCACTGCCTGTGGGTACTTGGATCTGTTTGTTTGAGCCTGACTCCAGAATCCCTCCGAGAGCAGCTTACTGAACTGGCAGTATTATTCTTCTACTTATCCTTCTACTATCCTTTCACAACATAAATCACAGGGTAGCTTCAAATTTGGTTAAAAGACTGCATGGCATATACTAGGGAACAATCAGTAAAGGAAGGTTGGATGGATGAGATGGCAGTTTTCTCCTAATCCTGGTAATTACTACTATTAGTGAGAATGATAACCATTACTAGATGTGCTGCATTTGGTGTCAAACTGATTGTTTGTTAAACTTCTTTCTGTTTTTATTTCTAGGGCTCTTCCTTATCTTAGGCTTGATACTTTACCCTGCAGGTTGGGGATGCCAGAAGGCAACAAGCTATTGTGGACCTTATGCTTCTGCTTACAAACTAGGAGACTGCTCCTTGGGCTGGGCTTTCTACACAGCTATTGGCGGCACTGTTCTGACATTCATCTGTGCAGTCTTCTCGGCGCAAGCTGAAATAGCCACATCCAGTGACAAAGTGCAAGAAGAAATAGAAGAAGGAAAAAACCTTATCTGCCTCCTTTAACTCCAGTGGGGAAAAATACCAGCATCTGCATCTTTATCTGCTTTCCATTGACTGGACAAGCAGATCCATTTACCTGTTTTTACCATTTGTGTGATTGAGCCCCATGCATTCCAGCCCTGAACTACTGAAAGGGTCTTTCTTCCTTGCTGGGCAATGAGGATCAGAGAAAGGATCCCAAGAAAGCAGAATGTAAATACTTGGGGATATTTTTAGTTTCATTCTGTGATCAGGACACAGTGGAATATATTAATCCAACTGGGGATGTGATTAATCACATGTATATAGCAGGAATGTTGTTGTTAAAACTGACAAATTCTGCTTGATCGGATTGCCTAACCCACCTTGGTCACTTTGAAGAATTTGAGTTTAAAATAATAAAAGCCAGCACATTTTTTTTCTGTTCCTAAGCAAAAAAGAAGCCTATTTTAATGAGGCTTTATTTCCAAGGGCTCCCCTCACTGGTGGATATTTCTTCACCATCATTATCTGGTTTGGTACCATTTTCATATAGGTGCTTTTTGGTACTGAACTTCCTAGAAGTACAGTGCCTTCTTGGATATTAACTCTATGTTGGAGAGAGCAAAGCTGACGTTACACCAATCTTTAGGCATTTGGAAAGTTAAGTCTCTGCCAGGTTTCTCTTTCTTGAAACTTAAGAGTGCAAGGTGTGTGCCATTTGTTACTTAGCAGGTAAATATTTTTTCCACTGCCTAGACAGAGAAGCTGTTGTTAGACTGGCTCTCAGATTCAGATTATTTTATCTGATTCAGAGAAAACAGAAATATTTCAACAGCCTTTATTAAAACTTCTGAAATCCCAAGCAGACAACAGCTCTCCATAGCACCACCCTTACGTGGGCTGCAGCCTCTCCTACAACTATGGATCTCACGTTGTACTTCAACAGTATTACTTGTTCTCTTTCACGTCAGTGAAACGTCATTCCCAGTCTACACATCAGTCTGTCTCATGACCCAGACACACATGAGTATTTAGGAAATTTAAATTTTTCAGGAAAACTTTGACAAATTCTATGTGGCTGGGAAGATATTTTTTCCTTTTTTTGTGTGTGTAGTAGTAGATCTTTTTCCAACTAACACAGCAATAATTAAACAGACCTTTCCACAAATGACATTTTTTTTCTCAAAGCCAGCCAGTTGTGTTATTTGTGGTGTTGTCTCACTTCTTCTGAACTACTTCTGATATCAAGTTTGTAAGGTATTTGAAAAAACAAAGGAATGATGAAACTGTGCCATAGGAGCATTGGGGATAATTCATCTGAGAAGTAGTTCTAATGAAATACTAGGTGAATTTTAGATTCCTCTTCTTACTTCTTGGTAGTGTAACACCATCCACTGACAGTGTTGCTTCACTATGTTACATGGAGAAGGGATTCTTGGTTTTGCCCGGTCAGTCCCTTAAAATGTGCCATTAGTTATTAAAAAATCATCGTTACTGTCCAGGTAGGTAGCTGCTTTCAGGGCATTGCTCAAGTCCTTCACAACTGCTGCTGATCAGCAGTGCCAACAGTGGGCCCAGGGCAGCCTCGAGGATGGGTGAACAGTCATGGAGCTGGGGCTCCCATCCAGCGCCTGCTGCCCACCACAGACACAGAGCAGCTCCTAGCCTGCACCTCTGTGCCCACTCCACGGCACCTGCAGCCTGTGTGTGGACAGAAGCAGAGGTGACCTTTGGGACGCAGTGCAAAAAGGTCAGCTTCTGCCTGCATTCAAAAAGGATTGTTTTAATCTAGCCTCTTCTTGCATTCACCTGCTCCTGCAACCCACATCTACCATCTTCTACTTTAAAATGGGTAATCACTTTTCTTTTAAATATTAAATTTAAATCCCCTCCAAAAGTTATGGTCTGCGACCAACTACCTGCACAAATCAAGATTTTAATAAAGCAAAATTACCAACACAATATGTGCCCGACAATGAAAATCACAGCACACACACCCAGTCCACGCTTGTTGGCTTTGCCCCATGCACACCTGAAGGACATGCGCTGGACTCATACCTGTGGTACAGCAAGGCTTCCTCCAGGCGTTCCTCCTGAGCTCCTGCTGGAGCATACACTGGACCTGGGCCACCAACTCAGCTCTGCCCTCGGGGGCCCTGCAGTTAGGAAATGGGGCAAGCAGTTGTATGAGTGCCATATAAACCAGCTAAAAATTAATTACTAAGTAGATGTACAGTTTTAGCTTCCTTAGGTGGGTAGCAATCCAATGTCCAGGTCACCATTGCCAGCAAATCTTGACACAGTATTAGGGTGACAAATGTTGCTTTGGCTTGAGTACTTGATTAGTCAGAATCAGATCAGTTCTTACAAAGGTAGAGAGGGCATGCACCACTCTGGCTGAGACGTAAACAATGAGCAACCTTCATTCACATTACTAGATGATCTCTGCCGTGATCCACGTGATGCTTAAAAAAAATTCAGTCATGCATTTTGTTTGGGTTTGGATTTTTTAAGTACAAAGGAGATATTTTCAGTGGCACGTTTTGCTTTTGTTTGCATTCGTAACCAAGAAGAACCAGTTTTTCTGCATGTTGCTGGTATATTATCAGCTTGCTCTGCAACAGCATAATCAACTAACTTGCAAGAATATCCATGTTCATCACATAGCACAGATAGAAGACAGGCTGGGAAGAAATACAGAGTAAAAATAATCAGAATTTCTTTTCTCAGGGTTCTGTTTTTCTAGCAAGTGATAAGGTGGTATATATTGCGGATTTTAAATTTTTTTTTTTCCTGGATGAGGTTTTCAGGTGCAGAGTGCACTCATTAAATTTCACAGCTGTTTAAATTGCTCCTGAAGTTCACCTCAGCAGTAGCTTTCAAAGGCACTTTGGGAAAAAAAAAAAGAAAAATCAGCTTAAAGCTAATTTAATTCATTTCATGAGGGGGCTGTAGAGTGAAACTGCTTCTTAATGTACATGCACTGCATAGGATCTAGAGGAATTTGCTGTGGATTCTTTAAAACCTGTGTGCCAATTTCTTCAATTTAACTTTGTTTTGTGATATTGAAGATTTCTTCAAACATCTGTGGTTTCATCAACTTCTTAAACTTATATTCAATAAAGTGCCATAGACCTTTTTTTTAATTGTAGCATATTTAAATATATATATATATATACACAGACTTGTGTGAGATGTGCAATACAAGGAATGGGTTTTGTGGGGGTTTTTGATTGTTTTTTTAGTTTTTGCTTTTAAACAAGTGATTTGAAAAGGGACTTCAAAGGTAAGAAGTGGCTGGAGTTTGGTGGTGTGTGTATATAGAGTAATGCAATAAAATCACTGATGTTGAAGATAATACAACAGTAGTAACAGCAGCTTGGAGATTTAACAAAAATATCTTCTAGATTGATTTGAATGACTCAGATCTATGTAATACACTTTCAGTGTGAAGCTGTGTCCACCTCTGGCCAATAATGCTCTAAAAGCTGAAAAGGCTCAGCAAGATTTCTTAGTGTGCTTTACTTGTAATGCGGCACTGCAAAAAACATTGCTACTGAGCTATTTCTGGGTTGCCTATATCACCTTTGTATCTATTTTACTCAATAAAGTTCTCTGGATTCTGAGATCCTTTTTTCAGCCAAATCATTTCTATCTTGCATTTTTACCCCCCCACTGAAGTTTCCCATGTCCTAATGGTAAATGGAGAGGAGTTCAGGCGTTCCTTGAAAGCCATGGGCACTGGTGCCTACACCTCAAGGAAAGGGCAGAGTCCGACAAAAGCAAGCATGACAGCAATGCATACGCAGCTCCTCGATATTATAGGAAGAGCAGCTGCAGCGATCCAGCTAGAGTAGGTTTTGAGCCATGGTTTATTTGTGGTACTGTTTTTCTGTTCTTGACTCACCACTAAGTACATTTGTTAGCATGAATGATGTACCTAATGTCTTCTTTTTAATCTAAATTTCAATTAAATGTGAGTTTTTTAACTTTTAACAGGAGTCTGACTATCTTAATACAAGCATATTGGACAAGTTGAGCCAAGCTGAGCTTCAATTGTAGCTTTAATAGCATTTAAGATTCCAGTCCAATGAAGTATTTCAGATTCCCATCTGACTTTAACAATTATTACTGCTTATTGATCAAGAGTATGTGATTTGAAATTGTAACTATGTGTTATACAATACAGTTCCATTAAAGAGACTTTCTAATTGAATATAGGTCTGACAAATGTGTTTCATTTTGCAACTAAAGCACTGCATTTCCTTTCTCATGAAAAGGGGTACTAACAGTTGTAAAACAAATATTGCTTCATCACACACAGACTTTTAAAATTGTGTTTGTCACAGTGTGTTTTAGATTTCAGCTGTGACAAGACAAACCTTAGAGAAAAGTTACAAAGCCAGTCTATAGCAGAACCAGCAACAAGGCTTTTCAGTGGTTTAAAGAAGTCTCAGTTGTGATGGTCCACTTCTATTAAATTTATACATAATTAATTATATATACTTTAATTAAACTTCTAACAGTTCCTAAACTTCCAAGAAATAGCTCTTGGTTAAAACTTGGAATACTTATAAACCTACAGTTCAAAAGTTACAGGACAGGTGCCATTGAATACACCACTACCATAGTCAATTTATGAATTTCAATACAGGCATGGACAGAACACTTATTCTACAAATATAAAATACTGCTTGAAGAAATTATGAAGTATTGATTTGAACAGCTAAAATTATTACCTTCCTTTTTCAGTACAATTAACAGAGTTGGCAATAGAGAGCACAGAGTTCAAGTCTCCAATTGTGTGTATCATTACAGATTTCTGTATTCTAGTAACTTGTTCTCCAAGCTCTGGCTGGATTTAGAATAGTGGTGCAATCACAAAGTGAATGTCTATCACTATCAGAGTGACAGGACTATATAGTTATCTTGTTCTACAATTCACTGAAAGCTTGTTTTCAAATAGATGCCTTTCATTTGGAGTATCTTCAAATCAGTGAAATTCTGAGAGCGTAGGAATCAATATCCATAACTGGCTTAAGGCACCACTCATATGTGGTGGGATCAGTAATTCGGTGTGACCAAGGCAAAGGAAAAAGAATCCCAAATTTAATGACACAGGTCATAGGCTGGAGTCAATGATCTCAGGGGTGTTTCAGGTCTTTTCCAACCTAACTGATTTTGTGATTCTGTATTCTGACTACTTCCAATTGTTCTCTTACCTTGGACAAGAAGTGTCACCCCACTGTCCAATCCAGGATATGATTTTTTTCTTTTAAAACGTCATGCACTCCTCTAAAAAGAACATCATGCATTCCTCTAAAAAAATATAGGCACAACAAAGACAACAGTTCTGCACTGAAAAACAGCAGCCATGCTTTGGCATGTGTGCAGTGACTACTGCTCAGACATATACAAGTGTTTAATTAGGCTACAAACATGATAAAATCTACTTGCAGCATCGTCAGCTGGAACAGTGGCAGAGCAGGTGGTGCCACAGAGGCACCAGTGGTCAGAGGCAGCTGTTCTGTACAGTGGCCTGGGCTCCAGCCAGTGTAGTCTACCCAACTCCAGCTGTGGATAGCTGCAGAGCAGAAAAGCCAAGTGCAGGGTCACAAGTAACTGAGGCCAGCCTGTGTTCCAGGCCTGCACTAGTCTTGTTTTTACTAATACAGTCTGAAACTTCATCAATAAAAATCAGTTTTCCAAACATTTTCTCTCTCTCCAGCTGGAAGTTTCCCTTCCTGAATCATGGATATAAAGAAGTAAAACCTGACATTCTCAACACTCTAAAGAGCAGCTCCTCTGTATTGAAGTATTTTTCTTCAAGTCTGAATGTAATGTAACAGGAACATGAAGGAGCACTCACTAAAAGAAGGACAGTACACTTATTTTTATATATATATAAAATATATCAATATATAAGTATACACACACATTACTTAGTCAACAGGAAGCTCCAAGTGTATTGAGAGACAATAAAACAGATGCACTGAAAGCACAACTATTCAATGTAATCACTTTCATCCAACAAAAAGGCACATTTTAGTTGAACTGTATATACTTCAATTAATCTGCTGGACAATATATCTTTTTTTCCAAAAAACTTTTTTTTTCCAAAAAAATGTATGGCAGCATGAGCCACAAGTCATACTTTCTTATCAAGGTCTTTTTTCTTTTCCCCTCAGTATCACATGACACAGTATCTAGTTTAATTCTTTTAAATGTTTCACTGGCTTTTGCTGCTGAGCTAAGAGACCTGCACTACTTCCTCTGTAAATCTTCCTGATTTTTCTAATTATGAAAATAAAAGCTACTTGCAGACATAAAATTCATTTGCAGAAAAAAAGGACAAACTAATTCATACATGTTTTAATGTTACTGAGTCAAACCTAATTGTTTTAATTATCTGACCTACTGTGCCCTACTACGGATTCATAACCAGAATACTCTATGTGTGTGCCTTTTCCTTGACAGAAATATCTTTCCAGAAGTATCACTGAGTATGTTTAATCACAGTTCTCTTAACCTATGCTTTTCTCTCAGTGTGTGCATGCTTTTCCAACTCCATGCTTACAACTTCTTGAGGAAAGCAGCCTCAGCAAACCAGAGGAATTATCTCGAACAAAAGCACTAAAATTGTGTACTAATGCTAAACATAAAACATGAGTGGATCATATGGCACAACTGTGCTTACATTTACAAGAAAGTACAAAACCTCTTGCTTCAGTCTGCTGTCACCATTAGATCTGTAAATTACAAAGACAGATCAATTTGATTAAGAATTTCAATACTGATTGATGCATACAAGTAAAAGTGTCTTCAAAAGCATGTCTGCCATCTTCCAAAATAATCCTGACTATACCTCAGAGCACTGTTCTTTATATCGTGCATTTGCAAACTTATCTGAATCACAGTGGTCTAGATGAAGTCATTCAGCCCTTCAAAGGAACCCAGTAGTAAAACGAGTACTAGAGAGCAGGTGCTACAACTGACATTAGATGAAAACAAATTAAGAGATTGTGACAGTGCCTAAAAAAAATGAAAAAGCAGGACACAGCAGTGACACAGAAATGTTGATTCACTGGCACAAATTAGAAAAATAAACACTACCAAAGCAACGCTTTTTTCAGCAACTTCATTTTACTTTCAATAATGTTTTAAGATTCACTTAATACCTGTAGAATTCCATTCAGTCATGACAGAGCATGTTTAATTTTAACCCTTGCGAGTTTACAGCACAAGAAGATAAGCTGTAAGTATTTTAAGAATTTTCTTCGTAACAGTTGAGTAGACTAATTCTCTTTAACCAGATTTATTGATAGTGGACATTTTGCTTCAACATTTCAGCAGAAATACAGCATCTATATACAGAATTATAAAAAGCAAGTCAGACTTTTACATAGATCATCCTCCCTGCAGATCACCCTGACTGTTAGAAGAAAAATCCCCATTATTGGTCAAAACTATACAGAGCGAACACCTAGGAAAAAAGTCTTTTTTTATTCTATGACACTGTGTTAATACAATAAATATACAAAACTTCTGAACTACCCAGACGTGCAACAGACGGACAGAAGAAGTGCATTTGTACAGAACCATGACATTCACCAGGATGGCAGAACATTGTTAGTAATTTACAAAATATACAAACATCCTCAGATAAATAAAAACAACTCCTAAATTACAGATCAATGACTACTGACATTCCAGTGTTTAAACTTCATACCTTGTACTCAGTTTGTCACAATACTACAAAAGGACAACTCAAGTGGGCGCCATACTCTGATTAATAAGAGACTGTAAAATCTAATTTTTGTTAGGTACAAAATATGTTAACAAATCTCAGCCTTCTGTTGTCAAAAAACAAACCTTTCCCTCCCTTTTGGGCTGCCAAGTGTCAGAGATTTCTGGTTTAAAGAATTCATATGTGACACAACCTGAATTTCACTGAGAAGGCTTAAATCTGAACATTCAAACCATGATATTACAAATCAACGATTCTTATACACAGAACATTACATATGTTTTCTCAAGGAACCGTCAGACATTTGAGAAAAAAATCTACCTGTCAAATTCAGGTTTTATTCCTAATGTGTTTGGGTTTTTCTTCTGGTAATGTATGTTATTATGCAATCTTGAACTTCAGTTGAATTTTAAGGATGATGTCCCTGGGATTCCTATCCAAGAGATACCAAAAGAATTCCCTAAATTGAGATTTAAAAGTAATCCATAGCAGAGTTCCTAGGTACAACCCTCAAGTTAAGTTTAAAATACGAAAAGAACAATCCTGATATACAGCTGCTAGAATGACGGTCCCGAATCTCAGCAGAGAACAGTGACTTTCGTCTGGAAAGCTTTCAAAACATTCCACACAAATTTAAGGTCAATGTTAGCATGTCCACTATTATGACATTTTAACAGCCTTGTTACATAGAATATTTAAGCAAGTATACTCATTAATGTGAACTTCAGCATAGGTGAAACTATGACATTTATTCAAATTTAAGTCAGATTTAAAGAAATTAGTAAAAGAAAGGAGACTAATAGGAGAATTCATGCTAACAGTATATTACTGATTCGGGGATTAAGCTAGGGGAGTATTTTTTTAAATGAGCTTCTATTATTATGAATACAGTGTAGTGAAAAAGAATCTATGAAATTCAGTCCACATTCAGAACGTGGAGGGGCCTCAGAATTTTGTGCTGTGTTATTAAAGATGATTCACCTCAAGAGTTAAATTAATTTCAGCCACAGTGTATACTTACACAGGTTGTGGGATGTCATCCTTCCATTTTCTAGAAGAGTTTGGAAAACTGCTGAAGTATTGTATATAAATCATGAGGCAACCCAAGAATATAAGGTCTTCAAAGGAGAGAAACTCACACTATAATAAGACCTGATTATATTATATTCTAGAATATTCTGATGGTATGTACCATTATGTTAGTTTCACAGCACCAATCTAACCTCTTAGGCCTCCAGTTCCATGAGTTAAAATTTAACTTTATTAAAGATAAACATTTATCCCTTTGCCAAATCAAAATAGTTTTAAAGCCTTTATCCTATAGCTTAAATCACATCACAGAGATGGCCAAGTTAACATTAAAATTCATTCAAGTATCTGTTAAATAGACTGGTTTTAGATAATATTCCTGTTAGAAAATTAAATACTGTATATATAGTATTTTGGACAGGCAGTAAAGAGAGTGACTGTCTGGGTTAGAGATTTAGTACCACTGTTAAACATAAATCTATACTTGAAAAAAAACCCCAAACAAAAAGCTAACCAAAAAATCCCAAATAAAACAAAAATACCACTGCACAGGCAAGAGGGACAGGGGATATGTGAATACTGAAGTTAAAAATAGCAAATATATAATCATTTAGCTCTGTGATTGAAATCACCAGTTAACTTCCTTAAACTCTACTATTCTATTACAGAGAATATTTATGCCCCATAGTAATTTCTCACAGGTAGAGAATACTCCATGGAAATAGATACAAACAAATGCTATTAGGTAGGACAGATAAATTGTGGACCAAAACACTACTTAAACAAGATCAGGTAACTCAACAGTATTCATGCAAACTTACAGGTTTATATCGAAAGACTTAATCCTAAAAAAAAAAACCAAAACCCAAGAAAAGAATTTTTACTCTCTGCCTTACTTGTGTTTGACTCCCAGCAGCTGCTGAAATTGCAAAAGCAGTAGTCAAACCTAACTTTCTATATCTCTCAGTCTACCCCACTTCTTACAGTAAAATAGGAGAATCAGTTCTTGCAAAGAAAAATAATTGATCCAAAGTGCTTTCCTAAAGTTAAAAAAACCATACTGAAGCGAACTGTTAAAAAACCTTCCAGATTCTCAATACATTGATTTGATCATTATATACCACAGTTCATTCACAATTTCAAATGTTGAAATTATTTATCCCCCATAAAATATGGAAAGCTTTACATTGCAGAATTCAACGTGTTAAAGGGAAAAGGATGGTTCTCTTCTTAAAATAAATAAATTTATAATAAAATAAACCAAACATTATCCATTTAACCCATACACAGCTGCAGAAGATACAAACATGCTGTGTGAATTTTGATCTAGGCATTTAGGGAATACAGTAAGTGACTGGAAAATAAAGAACAGTTGAAGAGAACCATGGTGACTTTGTTTCCCTACATTCGGTTACCCTTGAAGGCATTCTGAGCTGCACTGGTGGCTGCTGTGGAGGCGGCATTGGCTGCAGCAGTTTGTACAGTTTTGTTGGACATCACTCCTGTGGCAAACTCCTGCTGCGCCTTCTCAAAGCTTGCGCCAGTCGTGCGGTAGAGCCCGTGCACCTACAGAGGGAAAAGCAGTGAGAAAATGCTGCCGCGCTTCCCATTTTTTAGTACGCCAGCAGTAAAGTCTCAAACACAAAGCGGAGCTGTGGGTGGGGAAATGTGATTCGTTCATGTTTTTGAGAGAATCCACAGATGAGAATATGGAATTTTTTTCCCACAAACCTCTGAATTTTTGATTGTCCTGTTGCACACACAACTTGACTGTAGGGGATACCTGTAATTATTTGCCAGTTCAGAGGGGTCTCATCGTGTTTACTAAAATATGTGACGTATATTTGGTGAAATTTTTTCTACAACAGTATTTAAGAACATTTTAATTCCTCTGGTTACCAGAGCAAGCTACACTCTGACTGTATATTAAACATATCAAAATATCCTAATTATACAGGTACACATTTGCTAAACTAGTGTGATGACCAACAGCTCTGCATAATAACCAGAGGAATAAACAATATAACTTACTCTTAATAATATAACAATAATAAACAATATAACTTACTCTTAACTCTTAATAATATGCCATATAACAAAATAAAAACCAACAAAAAAACAGTAAAAAAAAAAAAATCCTACGTAACTTTCAATCACCTGAGTATTAAAATTCAAATGCTATTTGTGACTCAGTCACAAAAAAGTTGTAAAATAATATTGCAAAGACATTTTTATTCCAGTGTAGCAGGGAAAATTTTTGTAACTTTTTTCTCTGTTAGAAATGTGACTGTTTCTCATCCAAAAAGATACACTAAATCATACATGAATATGCAGATTTTTGAAAGAATCCAGATGCATACAATAAGAAAAGTGTAAAAACATATTCCACCATACATTTTTCTTGCTCGTTTCTTCTCCTATATAGAGTATTTCTACAGAAAACAAAAAAGGAGATCACCAGGCACACTCTTAAAATTTCTAGCTTACTGTAAACAGGTCAGAAGAACTTGGCTATGTGTAAAATCTTTAAACCTAACTGTAACTGAGGATGAATTCAGCCAGCACATCACCATCAGAATTCTCAGTTACATTTATCTCAATGACTTATTACCACATCAGTATCTACACTTGGATCTTCTGGGTGGAAATTCACCAAAAGTAACCATAGAGAAAGAGTATACTTCTCTGAGTTTTCATGCTACTGTGTCATTAGCTGGCAATAAAATATTTAAACAACAGACAGAGAAATAAAAATCCTTTTCTGAGGTGCTGAGCATCTCTATTGATTTTAATGGGAATGATTTTGTTAAGAGCAGAAACTTAGCAATGACTTGAGTCACACTTCCCCTGTGCCTGATGAACAACCTGGCATCTACAACTACAACTGAAGTGTCCAGTGCATTCACCTACTCCTTCATGGTGGGGTTACCTCCCAGGTTCTCCTGTTCAGAACTATCCTTCCCCATTTGCAGAAAATACCTGTACTGTACAAACAGCATTTTGTAACTCCACAAGAGTATAAGCAAAACTGTACAATTGTTAATATATAAGGCTCACCTTGAATATAGTATATAATTTAATCCCCACTATTTTGTGAAAGAGCACTCCTCTCAAGACAGAAAGCAAAATCCAAATCAAACAGAGGAAATAAAAGAGGGGAATAATATGTAACTTACCTTTTTAAACATTACTAGTGAGATAACAGCAGATGCTGTGAAAAGTGCAGCTATGATTATCATCATAATGCCAACAGGAATACTCTTATTAAGTCCAGTAAGAGATGAAATCCACCCACTGAAGGAAAGAGAAAGAACAAACTTTACTAGTACAGCACATGAACCATTTAACCAAAGATACCCTCACCAAAAAATACTTTATAACCTCTTGGTTCTGAACCATTTTGAATATATTTGAAGAAAAATCATGGGAATTTTACATAAGCATATTTTGGTTCTATGACCTGCTTTTAAAGCTTAGTTTCCATTTTTTCACAAAAAATGCAGTGAAACTATATGAACAATTGTTGTAATTATTATCCTTGAGCAAAATTGCAGAGAAATTAGAGAGTTGCTTATCAACTTCTTGAGGTTTTTTGTTACACTGTCATTTCAGATTGATTCAAGACTACATGAGTTTGCAGAAGAGAAAATATCCCTAAAAATAGAGTTTCTAACTTCTACAAATACAGAATAGAAACATACCACACATACACAGCTTTTGTGAAGGAAGAATAATTTAATTGTATCCACACAGTGATGCTTTCTCAACTGAGGTTAATATAATTTATTTAAGTAGATAATTCAAATTATCAGGTGAACTAATAGAAAAAACTGCTATATCAGTATCTACTTCAAGCATTTCCCCATTCTTCAAAGCTGAAACACAGTTTCAGACAAGTTTCAGACTTGAAAACTAAAAAAGCAGGTTGCCTTAAGAACAAAACCGCATGCATTAAGATGAAAAAGATTCTTCCACATTAGAAAAAAAAAAATGCAAAAAATTATGTAAATCCAAACCTTAAAACTTTCCCCTACCTGTTTCACACTGCTTTCATATCCGCTATGTACCACTGTAATCTACCACAAAGCCCCAAAATCCAAACTGTAATTAGAATTTTCTGATGATCTGGCTACTTTCCACATTCCTTCCCCAAGTATGCTTAAAAGCACACTTCACAGGCTTGGATGAATAAGCAAAATAGAGGATTCCAGAGCAACAATAATAAAGCAGGATCTTTCTTTACATAACAGTTCTAAAGCAATACTGTTTTGTCTGCCTTGCAAATATTTGGAGGTTTGCAGCAAAAAACACTGAAACAGGGAAGTGTCATTACCCAACTACAGCACTGCCACTCATGATGCTTCATGTTACCAGCTGGCTAGTACAACCTTGCTTTTAGTTAATTCCTGTATTCCAAGGACAGTGACTGATTATCCACAGCTTCTCCTTGTAAAATCTAAGTGTTAGACCTCAAAGACTCAAATAAAAGATAATAAACATACAAGCTTCATGTAAAAGCTTATATATTTCCAAACATTTAAAAGAAAAATCAACATATTACAGAATATAGAGGTGACTCAGACAAATGAACTTTTCAAATAATATCAAAGATACACCACTATATTCACCCAGATGCCTTGTTAACTCATTCTACAAATTTTAGCCATAAATTTCAATAAGGAGGAAGTATATTAATATCATTAGAAATAACAACACAAAAAATATCCAAACAGTATATTATTGATGTCTAAATTTTAATTTGTTTTCCTTTACCTTAAATACTGAATAAGTAATAACTCCTTACACCACCAAAATAGAGGAGGTAGTGTATAAAAGAGCAGTTCAAAGTGTTTTAAATTGAAGGATAAAATTTTGACCAGCCTATTAACAGAAGAACCTCACATTCTCTGGATACATTTCACGCACTTCTCCTAGTTAAGAACACTCCAAAAATGCTTTCTTTTGAGAGTTAAATGTAACATTCCAGTGAACACAAGATTATTCCTTTGAAAACACAAAGACTGTATTGCAGTTGTTACTTCAAATACGAGTGTTTGTCTTACAGACAGTACAACACTACTGCAAACAGGATACTCACCAATTTCCCCATCTTTGAAATCCTGCAGCTTGAAGTACATGTACAGCAAACTGACAGATATATACAAAGAAGAACACAAAGAACCTGAATGAACTGTCACTCCTGAAAGAGGTAGGGGGGAAAAGATTAAAGCATCCAGAAAATTCATGATTTGTATTCAAATTCTGTAATACCAATCTAACTTTTTTCTGCATTAACTAGAGGAAAAGTACTTTCATTTATCAACAGTGACCTGAAGTATGAGCAATTCTGTGGGTTTTTAGAGTATTTATTTACAAGAGCTGCTCTTTCTTCTTTAATATAGTGGTTTTGCCACATACATGTCATGTCTAAGAAAGGTGAGAATAGTTCTGTTCAGCCCACAGCAGGGCCTCTTCAACTAACCATTTAAGTTAGTATAAAGAATTCTGCTCCACTTTCAGAGTGAAATTCACAGTGTTGGCAAGATGGGAAGAAAATACTCAACTTGTGAAAGGAAATAAAAGCTCATATCGAATTACTGAAACATGGTGCACACCAAAATACTGAAGCAGCTCTTATTTTACAATGAAATGTAGAAAATACATTTGCTGTTTATATTACTAAAATGCCAGCCTTACAAAGACTGAAAATCAAAAAATCTCCCAGACAAATATAAATGTACAGACAAAATTTAAACAAAAACTCAACTTATTACTATCAAAATGAATGATCATATGAGATGTTTGCTGCTAGAGGTCTTAAGAAAGTAGAAATTATTTAGTTAAGTTACAGAAAGACATTTTGCCCTTAACAGCTCTTCCTGCAGAAGGGAGTTTGTCATTTCCGTCCAACCAGTTCAGTTCAATAACTATTCCATTTTTAGCTGAGCAACTGACTGAAAGTTCAATAAGCAAGTAGTAGTTTTCCTTTCTCAACCACCAATTTTCATTAAGAAAAGCTATGGATTTAATAGACAGGAAATGCAAGTTAAACTATATGATTCTTCCAAGATTTGTGGGTACAGCAGTACCTCCTTGGTTAGCAAAAAGAAACACTTCCTATGGTCTAAGTGTTACACTTAATTGCAACTTCTGGCCATCAATCTTTTTAAGCAAGAATAAGAGTATTTTAACCAAGAACATTCCAAATCACTTCAATGCAAAAAAAAAATACTTTAGGAGGACGGGATTTGAAATCGCTACATGTTGATCTTCACCAAAAAGAAGTTTAATTTTGCATGTAAACACACCATTCTACTCTTAATCACACACCTCATGCTTCCGAAGTTTGCAAAGATTACTAAGACTAAAAAAAATATTAGCTTGTTTACTATATACCTGCTCTACTAATGCTTAAGAATCTCAGGCTATTTCAAGTACAGATACTGTAGGTGTCTATCACTTAAAAATGCAAAATTTTAAGAGTAGCTATTTACAAAGTTTATTCAAGAAGCAATTGAGACACTCTTGACTACTAACTGAATCAAATTCTTGGTGTGAAGAGGCAGAGATTTAATGACAATTTTCTCTGCAACTTTGTTAAGTTCTTTGTCACCAGCCCTTATTAACTTTAACAAAGCTAAATATTTCCTACAAATATTTTGTCTGTGGTAAAAACTATAAATACTTTAACAAATATTCCACAATATTACTAACTATTGGCATCTGTATTTCAAACTCAACAAAATTGAATTAATGGCAAACGTACTATTTGTTTCAAATGAAAGCACTTTAAAGGATTATCATCATGATAATCAAGCAAATTCTGGAATGTTAATGCATTTTGACAAGTTTTTAAATATCCTAAGTCAAGCTGAAGTTGTTACCTGAAAGCTCCATAAAGTGGTCTGTACCAGCAGACAAAAGAACAAGGGGTAAAAAGCAAGAACCAGAGAATACTCAATCCAAAATCAACCCCTCGCGTAGCATCAACGTAAAACCAGGCCAAACATCCAAAGATATTAAGAAACAGTGTCACTGTATCAACTGTAGAAGCAAAAGCAAAATTGTTTTAAGTTATGTTTAAACAATAAATTATTAAACTGCTAAAAGTTATACCCAAGCTATGCATTTTAAACAAAACAGCAGCATGCTGACAACAACAATACCCTCTCAATGCCTTCTGTAATAAATAGATTTTTATAGTTTTCTAAATTTCAGGTAAACCCCGTATTCACAAGTGAGAGTACTCAACATGAAAATTCAAGTACCACCAGCTACCTGGCAATGGAAAATATCCAGTCATAAAAATAAAACACTTTCAAACATTAAATTAAGAAAAAATAGGTTTCTACAGCTGCAATAATTGGTATTTTTTTCTACAGTCATAACTGCATACAAATGTTTATGAGACTACTGAATATTTTTTTGAGAAAAAGCTTATAAATGACATAAAGTGCATCATAAAATAAGCACTGTGCACATTCAAATTTGAAAAAAAAAATCCTAAGTAATCTTTCAAAGGAAAGCTCTTTGTCTTCCATATAATAAAACAAAAAAAACCCACTTACTAAGAATGTTCCCCAGTAAAATACGATCTGCAAGAAGCTGTTCTAGATGCTTAAATATATTTTGTACATTAAAGTATTTATTAGAACACTAGTCTTCCGTAGAACATCTGCCTTTTTGGTGGTCTGTGGTTAGCTCAATACTATAATGTTCTCATTGGCAGACCTTGTTATAACATTAACTATTCAATTTCTATTAAAGAAAATGCATTTGAATTATGACTTTACATTTTATTTCAATTAATTTTACTTCTCAGAACAGAGTATGGCAACTTTAAGAAACATTACAAATACTACCTTCCTGCTATCTGGCACAGAAGTTAGTTCTGCTAGACTTCAAAGATGAACATGAATTTCTCTCTTTGTTCAGCAATAACCAGTGATTCAGGAGGGATTTTGCTGCCTCAGAGGACTATTTCTTTCCTTATGGATCAGGATAAAGTAGGGTATTTATAACTGCACAAACTGCTCCTGACAGCAATGATTTTTTTTTTAATATAAATTCAGAGAAACATTTTAGTCATTCTACTGGATGTTAAGGTTAACAGAACAGGCAAGATACTAAAGATTCTGAAAAAGAGAATCCTCAAACTCTTTGCAGCTGTCCTAACTATGACTTAAGCTCAAAATCTACACAGTGGGAAAAAACTCTTAAAAGCAAGATGCACAGATCACTGCATGAAAGACTGATGAAATTGAAAACACGTCCTCAGATAAATCATATTTTCCTGTAAGAGTCACCAGAATCAAAACACTTTGTTCTTTTTAATAAAAGGCAATTATTGCACCTACATGTCTTAGTACTGCCCCAAGGGGTCAGCAAAGCAACTCATTTCAGAATTTGGGTGTTTACGCCTCATGAAGCAAATGAAACAATGCCAATCCCAGTTCCTTTCTTCCTTTGGTAAGTACAAGAAACAGGTATTCTCTCTTTTTCTACTCAACACTGGAAAACACAGAGACCCCCTACTTTACTAGGAACATTCAAATTCTGGTGGAGCTTGAACCTTCCAAAATGACTTTTTTTTATAACTGCAATTACAGTAACAGGACAAGTTTAAAAGAATATCATCAAAAGAGGGTGAAGCATCACACCCACTACTGATAGTAACACCAGCAACACAGGGGTCTGCTTCACTACTGTAAGACAGAGTCCCAGCTGTACAAAACAAGCATTAGCAAGCTATAGAGGAAGACAGCAAACTTGACTGACAATTCTCATTTCACTGCACTTGCCCTTCAACTCTGCCTGCTTGCTGCAAGGTATAGAGAGTCATTTATCCTCTGAGCCAACACCTTCACTAGGGGATCTTAGCAAGCTTTGCTCTTTTATGAACGGACAGGTGTTTATAGGTTCAGGGTAACAGTTTTAAAGTACCTTCCACCTACTTGCCTCAGCAAATTAAACTATAATGCAAGCTATTAAAAAATAATGACCACCGGGAACCTGAAATCACCTAAGGCTGTGGCAGAAGTCTGCAACATGCAATTTCTGTACAACAACTTCACAGCTATAACAATAGAGTACTCTCGTGTGATTCAAGAAAACCTACTCCTAGTTTGTGTGTGGAAGCAGCCGAGGTTGAAAAAAAAGGTGTCCATGCGAGAATAAGAGTCAACAATGGGAAATTACATTAGTTTAATAAGTATTCTTCTTTTTTTGGTATAAACTTCTCTAAACAGAAGAATTCTCCTTAGATATATTCCTTGTCTTAATTAACTACACTTTATCACCCATAAATGTCTGAAAGTGAGCTGTATAAAAAGACCACAAGTTGTACTGAAGTACTATATGGCATGTACGTGATTGAGATGGTTTTGTCATTTCATCTGAGACTGTATGAAAATAGATTTTTGTACTAAGTTTAATTTCTGTTATGTTTCATTGATTGTATTCTCAGGAAACCTAAGTCCACATTGGGACACATGACTGTCACTCTGGATCGGAACTGCCTAAAGGCAAATGAGATGTCCATAGAATGGAGAGTTTTGAAGCCAGAAGGCAACTCACAGAAGGCAAGTGAGGACTGGACGAGTGAAATTTAATCACACATAACCTTGGAGCACCAAGTAGCTTCAAGTTGTTAAGGCTTTTGTTCCTACTCTGTTCTGTTCGCCTGGGAGAGACATGCTAACATGCCTTACTAAAGAGAGAAATATCTTCCATTGGGAAAAAATAGATTCTAAAACAGACTTAGATCAGCATATAACATAAGCACTAAACAGTCTTGGATCAGCACATAAACATGTACTATCTAAAATGTCAAGGTATTTTTTAAAAATTTCCTGATGCTGCACACTAAAAAACCACATAATAACATGGTGTGGACCAACAGTGAATCTGTATGACAGCAACCACAAAGAAAGGCTGAATGAACTATGCTAATTAAGGCAAAAGAAGATGACTAATGGGCATAAATGTGTTTTCCATAACAACAGTGGATAGAACAGGAGGAGAGAATTAAATTTTATACCAAGAAACATCTTCTAATTTTAAGACAGCAACCCATTAGAACAGGCTTATAACAAACATCTACACAGACTGATACATATACATATACATATACACACACACACACCCCCCCCCCCCATCTATCATATCCTCAGACAGGATGAGATCAAAGTCTAATAAACAGAAAAAGAAAAAAAGTTGGCACTTCAGGGTATTATTTTTCTACCAGAATCTCTTCAGTTTGTAACTTCAAATAAGAAATATTCTTTGAAAATCAGTAGTGTTTATTTAGCGCATGCTATCAGCCTGTGGGCAACACATGCTGATAGCTGGAAAACATGTTTTTGAGCCTGTTTTTGACTGTTAGCACAAGTCAGGAGACATCGTACTTGACACCAGACATAATAATAGCATAAAAAGATCTAAAAAGCTGTGCTCAGTGCTAATGAGCTAGGAAAACTGTCATTTTCATGTGCAAGCCCTTAAAGCAGCAATAGCCACAAAGTCAAGAATAGAAAAGCTCCAATGACAACTGTGAAAAGCCATTTGTAATTGATTGTTATAGTTTACAAAAACATGAGACCACTCAGTCTGTTTAAAAAAAAAGTCTGTCTCCTAGGGAAAAAATGTGCAAAGATAAAACCACGTCAAAGTACCAGAAAAATCTGACTTCTGATACAAAAGGAGGAGAGAGGAATGAATTAATGAAATATGGATACAAACAGACTTGTCTTCTCATGCAAGAAAGAGCATATGGATCTTAAACAGGTAAAGAAGTTTCCTCAGAGATAAAAAAAACCAAGAATGATGATATAAAATTAATACTAATTGTGAAAATACAGAAAACTAAACCAGAAAGTTTGGTGCCAAGGCTGCTAAAATGGAAAAGGACCTACTTTATGAAGTGCTGAGAATGCAGTACTAGATTTATCCAAATGGGATTATGTTCACAGAATCCGTAGACCTTACAAGACATATAAAGTTCTGGAAGAGGAAATAAAATGTAGAGAGGCAAGCAGAAGCGGATCTACTACGGGAATAAGTACCTCCCCAGAGAAAAATAGGCAATGAAAAATTAGCCAAACCATGTAGGTGCAATCCTAGGAAAGAAAAGTCCCAAGGATTGATTCAACAGCTAGCCCTAAGGCAGGGGGTTCTACACCCAATCGTTTTTACCTTTTCTTTTTAACTGCATGTCCTAGGTTAAAATGTAAGATGTGTCCAAAAGTATGTATTCTATCACCATCTTCCTGAGCTGTTAAAACTAGGTGGGGCAGTATTCCCTGCTTCCTCCCTCTGGACTATCTCCTGTTAATGGCCCATCAGTGCCTTGCCCCATTACTCACCATCCTATTGTGAGATGCTCCATCCAGAAGGAGGAACCAAGCATTCCATCCTGGATATAAGCTGCAAACTCGAACACCACTGCAGCCTTTCCCACTGGATTCCCAGAGGACAAGAGCTACATAGCTACCACTGGACCTTCCAAGGAAGACCACACCTTTCTCCAGGATCACCACTTCAACTGAACACATCCATCACTTCAGGGGGACTGCAGCCACCATCTTATCACACTGCTACTGCTATCTTGACAGGGTGTCAGCTCATATCTGACTCTGTCAGTTCAGACCAGTGATTTTCTGCCTTGTTTTGTATATATCTATAGATAAATATATTTAAAAAATATATAAATATATATATATAAAAGTAAAGAACTGTTATTCCTATTCCCCATATCTTAGCCTGAAAGCCCTTTAATTTCAAAATTATAATAATTCAGAGGGAAGGGGGGGTGTATTTTCCATTCCAAGGGAGGCTCCTGCCTTCCTTAGCAGACACCTGTCTTTCAAATCAAGACTTTGGGAAATAGCTTTTGTTTTTCTTTTCCTTTATTATGCCCTTTTCCTGCCTTCCTGAGTAATATATAAGTCAGAGAGTACTCGAGCTAAAGAACAGAGTGCAAGAAGATTTGGCGGAAATCTCAGTCTACCTAGAAGATTAGCTGTCATGTCAGTATAAAAGCACAGCTCCTCTATATTTTGAAATAATATAACATTGCTACTTCCTTTACTTGTCCTAAGATGGAAAAGTAAGAACAGTACTAATACTCCAATTCTAACTGCCTAAATTCACGTCATGTTTGAAACATACGCACTTTCAGAACTCAGTCCTGCAAACGGCCAGAATTAGTAACCATCCTAAAATTCTGAGTATTTCACCTTAGATTTAACATAAATCTAAATTATCTGTCAACTTTATAAGAGTGACTAGTCCTACGCTCTATAGTTGCTTATTTGAAGATTAACGATCTAGCAATGAATACAGAAATCTTAGATTACGATGAAGTGGAATTGATTTGATTCAATGCTATCTGCTCATTTCATGTGTTTCAATTATGTGGTTCAATCACAGCAGTAAGATTACCAGAGTAACATGTAAATTATAGAGATTTTTAACTACATCTTAAGCTATGAAAAAAAGTACAGAAAACATCTGAAATCCACATTTTCTCAGAAGGCTAAAAATATACGAAAGGCATGAAAGTACCTAAACCTCACCATTTCATCAGTAAAGAGTATTTATTAGGCTTTTATCAATCACAATGGACAAGGCAGAAGAAACAAGTGTAGAATCTGCACACTGGTTTAATGCACCATTTGTCCAGTCAAAACACAGCCCCCAGTGAGGGCAAAATTAATCCCTGAAAGATGGTGTAGAACATTCTTTTCCTACAAAGGATAGTTTTAACAGGAACTGATTCTTCAGCTAATTGGCACTATTTCTCAAAATAGGGTAAAACATTAAGCCCCTGCTATAGATTAAATCCATATTAAACTATATAAAATCATGTATATTAAAGTAAATGGATATTATACATCTTAAACTCAAAAGTCTATTAACACTAATTTTGAGATTTATTTCTTAATATATAAGCTGATTTTAAAAAACAGTAAAGTTATTTCTAAGTTAATAAATGGTCAAAGTCCATTTTACAACAAGAGGAACTTAAACCAGTCAATTACAATAAATTAGAACTGAATTGCCCTAGGATAATTCTCCTTTTTTTCTGTGGAAGCTTTTATGACATAATTCAGTACTTTCAAAACTGAAGCTAGCCATAAGATTTTGCTTCAACATTTGGCTTCTGGACTTTAAATAATTTTTCATTACAGATGTTCCAAAAGCCAAATTAGCAGGTATGTATAACCAGGTTTGAACAGGCACTTTATTTGTCTTAAAAAAAAATACTTACACATCCACAAATAGTACATAATCTTTACTGTCTTCTGGAATTCTACAGGAATGTCTACTGAAAAATCCTGGTAAAAACAAGGACCTACAGGAAAATTCTCAGGAAGAGGAGGCCAGTTATTTTTTCTACCTGTAAAACAGAAAAGAAAGGAAAAAAAAGGCCTTTATAATGTCATTTCAGTCTCTGTATATTAGAAAGAGATATACATTTGAATTTATTCCAGCTGTTTAATGAATGAGTTTCTCAAGTGGATGGATAACTTGGGCAACCAAAACCCAAGAGTTTTAAGAGCAATCCTTAACATAAACTTCAGAAGTGAAATACAATTAAGGGTAGCCAGGTCAAGGAAAACACAATGTGTTATCTACATAAAAGACTGAGCAGGCATCTGACAGTGCCTACAAAGTAAAAATTTTTCCCAAAACAAACAGATATAGCCAGAAAGACAATTTCTGAGAATTCCCTGACTTTTAAATGAGTATTTCCCTAAAGTCCCACCATACTCACATAGTCTGTTGAATACAAAGATAGGGGACTGAAAAGCATTCTTCATTTTCAGAATCCTGGTATTTTTAGTGTGAGAGTATCTCTAACAATTTGATCTAGTTTCCAATATAGCTTCCTGTCAAAAATTACCTAAAAGGCAGTAAGTCTCAAGAAAGACAGTTACTAAAATGGTCTGTAACTACCTTTTTCTAACAAGAATATGCCCTACAGCATCACTATATTTTGATAGAGTTGTATGACAGAGTGAGGACACTGCTAAGAACACAGTATCACTTGTGTTTCTTGTATGCTTATCTGATCAAAGGCTAGAGTACACATTCTGCTGAACTCAAAACATACCAAGCACAGACTCAGATTCAATTGAGACAATCACTGTCACAAACCCTTGCCACAGCATTTCAAACTCTGGATGTAAGAGTTACATTAATCTCCATGTGACCAAATGAATTAGTTGAAATAAGAAGCAGCACACTTTTATTAGTTCAAACACAATGCTGCACAGAACCTGAGCAGAGAAGGCCAAAGGCATTGAGTTGAGGGGATGTACCAGCTTAAAAATCGTTCACTGTAGTCAATTATGACAACAGTGTCCTAGACATGCAGCCAGTATCTTAAGGCAATTGAATGCAAATAGCCAGAGAATTGCAAAAGACCCTGTTCTCCAATCAAGACCGCTCTACGGCGTTTTCAAAGGAATCCAAATAAGTGTGCAGGTCCCTGGAATCCAGTAATGTGATACATGGAATAGTTCAAAGCTGTGCCAAAGTAGGTTCACGATGGACATCAAGAAGCATTTCTTTACCAAGAAAAACGTCAAACACTGGAATTGGTTTCCTAGAGGAGTGGTCAATGTCCCGAGCCTGTCAGTGTTTCAGGGCATATGAACAAATCCCCTTAGTAACATGCTTTAACTTGTTGGTACTGATGTGGGCAGGCAGTTGGACTGTATGGTCATCATGAGTCAGGAAGGCAGAAGCAGCAACCAAAGTAAGACTGGGAGCAAGCATTAAATAAAGCTGTCCAGAGGTTTCTCAAGTTCTGGGACAAGTGAGCAGCAGCCCAAAGCCCTATCAGGACCCAGAAGCTCTCACTAACCAGTCAGGAGTAGAGTGAGCATCACCAGGACCAGTGTGAGAGACTTAATTGGCTTTAGGGAGCATGAGTGACCAGGACACGGTGCATCAAAAAGATGTGGCACGGCAGCTTGTGCAGCAAGGCGAGCAGGGAGGGTGCTGCAATCCGCAGGTAGGTAGGTCCATGCCTCAGGTAAGTGCTAACTGCTCTAGGTCTCTGCCATAATGGTGGGCACTTTTCTCAGAACTAAAACGAGTGTGTCCACTGAGACAGCCCCTGAGAAGCCTGACTGACACATCCACCCAGAAGGAACTGGTAAGGAAAGAGACATGAGTACAGGTAGTAGCTCGCAATGGATGCGCAGATACTTTTCCTGGAGAAAAGGCCTGTACCTGCACAAAATGTGCATAGTTTGATGATCTGTTGCAGAAAGCAAGACTGCAAGGGGCTGTGCAGTTTAGAGGGACTGAAACAGAGATAGAGACATAGCTTCAGAACCATACACCTACAATGGGTGAGTAGGTGTGAGACACCTTGGATCCTGGTGACCCACAAAAACACAGCTCAAGTCCAACGTTTACCCTCCGACACCCACACCAAAACAGATACAATGCTTTAAAGGCTTTACATATCCATTAACAAGTCCAACAAGAAGAATCAGGACCAGCTGCACATGGTTGTTACTGTAAAAAGAAACACTGAGTAACCGTGGTGGGTGCCTCCCTTAGGGTCACTGAGTCACTATCTACCAGCCCAATCCAGAGTCACAAGAGGTATGCTGCCTACCAGGGACTAAGATCCGTGATGCTGCCAAGAGGGTACCCCAACTTGTTGAGCATGGACCACTACCCACTATTACTTTCTCACGTGGGTACAAATGATGCCACAAGCCAAAAAACAGGCAGGATTAAGGGAGACTATAAAGCCTTGGCAAAGCAAGTGACAAACACTAGTGCCCACATCATTTTCTCATCTATCTTCCTGGTCAGAGAAACAGTGACAGCCAGAAGCAACCACACTATGCAGATCAATGTCTGGCTTCCTGGTTGCCATCAAGGTTTTCGCTTTATAACAATGGTTTGTGCTTAAATGATTGTAGCCTGTTAGAGAGGAATGGGATCCATCTGTTTAAAAAGGGGCAAGAGAATCGTTGGCAGCACGCTGGCCAATTTGGTGAGATGGACTTCAAACTACAGGACTTGGGGTGGGGTCCGAAGTGGCTATGATCATTCCATTGCTTCCTTCTAGGGAGTAGGTCATGTCAACCAGTGCAGTAAAAGATGTTCCTTGACCGCTTCACAACATGATGATCACAGGGCTAACCACAACAGGGGTGTTCATGGTTATGATGAATCCTCTTGCACTCCATCTAGGCAACTTCTCTGAAATGCCTGTACACAAATGCACAGCAGCATGGGGAATAAACAAGAACAACTGGAAATCTACATGCAGTCACAAGGCCATCATTTCATTGCAATTACAGAGATAAGGTAGGATAGCTCACATGACTGGAATAATGTAATGCACAGCTGTGATTCTTCTAGAAAGGATGGGTCACAGAGGCAAGGTGGTGGAGTTGCTCCTCATACGAGAAAGCAACTGGAATGTATCAAGCTCTCCTCAGGGGCAGATAAATTAGTTGACAGTTTACGGGTGAGAATTAAGGGACAAGCTAATATGGGTGATATTGTTGTGTGTGCTTACTATAGGCCATCTGATGAGCAGGAGGAAGCTGATGAGGCTTTCTATGGACAGCTGGCAATAGCCTCATGGTCACAGGCCCTGGTTCTCCTGGAGATTTAAACAATCCTGGTATTTGTTAGCAGGACAACATGGCCCAGCACACATGGTCCAGGAAATTCCTGCAGATTACTGAAGATAATTTTTTGATGCATGTGGTAGAAGAGCCAATGAAGAAAGGTGTGCTGCTGGACAATCAGGAGGGACTGGCTGAAGATGTGACGTCTGAGGCCAGCCTTGGCTATGGCAACTGTGAGATGGTGAAACTCAAGACTTGTGTAGAGGAAGTAAGGCAGCAAGCAGGACTGCCTCCACTTCAGCAAGGCTTTGGACACTGTGTCCCATAACATCCTCATAGGAAAGCTCAGGAAATGTGGTTTAGATGAACGGACAGTGAGGTGGATCGAGGACTGGCTGAACAGCAGAGCTCAGAGGGTCAGGATCAGGGCAGCAGAGTCCAGCTGGAGGCCTGCAGTCAGTGGTGTTCCCCAGGGATCAACACTGAGCCCAGTCTCACTCAACTTGTTTATCACTGACCTGGATGAAGGGATACAAGGTTCCCTCAGCAGCTTTGCTGATGATACAAACTGGGGGAGTGGCTGAGACACCTGAAGGCTCTGCTGCCTTTTGGCTGGACTGTGGTAGACTGGAGAGTTGGATGGAGAGAACCCAGTGAGGTTCAACAAGGGCAAGTGCAGGGTCCTGCCCCAGGAGGAATAACCCCAAGTACCAGCACAGGCTGGGCTGCCCCACTGAAGAGCAGCTCTGCGGAGAAGGACCTGGGAGTCTCAGTGGATCACAAGGTGACAGTGAGCCAGCAGTGTGTCCTTGAGGTCAGGAGGCCCAGTGGGATCCTGGGGTGCACCAGGAAGAGTGTGGCCAGCAGGTCAAGGGAGCTGATCCTCCCCCTCTGCTGGGCCCTGGTGAGGNATACTTTTCAGTGGTGCCCAGACACTGGACAAGACGCTATGGGAATAAATTAAAAGACAAGAAGTTTCACTCAACAAGAAGAAGAACTTCTTTACATTGAGGGTGGCACTGGAAGAGGCTTTGTGGACTGTCCCTCTCTGGAGACCTTCAAAATCCACCTGGTTGGGTTTCTGCATCACCTGCTCTATGAGACCCTGCCTGGGCAGGGGGTTGGACCTCAAGAGTCCCCTTCCAACCCTAACTATTCTGTGTTTCATTGTAGGTCCCTTCCAACTAAAGGTATTTTACTCTACAAAATTCCCTGACAGCTTGAATTCCTAAGCAATTACAGTTTGAATTACTAAGCAATTATGCAATTTGGAATTGTAACACTGCATATTCATAAAAAGACCAGCATATGTGAAAATAAAACAGAACTGTAGATAAAAATTAAAAGACCAGATAAAGTTCGCACACAGTGGTTTGCTTTGTTGGTTTTAGGGGTTTTTTTGAACTTCAGTCTGAAGTTCTTCCTTTTGAAAATGAGTATTTCCACAGATGTACTTGTAGCAAAGCATCTTCAGTTAAAAGGACATAAATCTTCTCACACTTGTGAAGATGCTGTTAAAAACGGTTGATTTTACAGAGCACAGAGTTTGTGGCATACAAAAAAACTAATAAAAGATTAATAATGTAATAGATCTTTCTGCTATTTGTGTAGAACGTTATGTTTGTAACACAGCAAACGATACGAAAATGTTTCAAACTAGAAAAGTTCTCCTACAGCTATACTGACAGACGAGAAATCAAAGAGATGTTACTTTAGGAAGTCAGTTTTACTTTGTCTCAAAATGCTCCATTTCTATTCAGTAGTATTACTCAGGTACTAATCTAGAGTAAAAATAGCTGATAGAAGAGAATAACATGCTACGGAGGTCACATTTAAATTTTTTTCAGTGAAAATCTGAAAGGACAGCCCAGTTTTTGTTCACTGTATGCATTTTCTGAAGGGAGATAAACTTCCTTTTCCTGAAGTCATTACAAAAATCCTTCTTCAATCTGCTTCACGTCACTGTAAAATTAAAAGTTTCTAATAAAAGTGAAATTCCTGAAATTTAAAGCATATTTTTCATGCATACCCCCTTGCTGATTGAGACTCTGCATTTCCCTTTCTCTGCGATCTAGTTCAGCTGCTTTTCTTTCCAGTTCTTCTTGACGCTTTAGCAGTTCTGCCTGGGCCAAGGCATGCTCCTGAACAAAACAAATATCACCAGAGATTGATAAAAAGTATGGCATAAATATTCCAAGTCTTCTCACTATAATTAAGCATCTCCAGTTATGAAGACTGACCCAATATAGCACAAATTCACGTATTAACCAATTACTTAAAGGCAGTATTAATTTTTATTAGGAAAGCAATGCTTCTTTACAAAATACATTATTCCAGAAGTGTATTTAAATAATTGTAATTAAAAGGAACCTAGTGCCTAAAAGTTGCAGACAAACCTTTGCTATTTGTGTGTAGGAAGATGGTTCTTCTGTTGGTTTCATTATTGCTGGCTGGGTACTGGGCACGTTAGCCATTTTCACATTTCCTGGAGGAGGCTAAGAAAACAAAAGACAATTATAGGGAAACATCTTCCTATTCTAATCAACTTCTTTTCATTATACCTGTAAGAACCAAACCAGTTGTTTTAAAGGAAGTGCTGCTGATATAAACTGAAAACTTGATATGCTGCTTGCAATATTTACAACCCTTAGAAAAAAGACATCAACTGGGTTTTGTGGTACAGCTTATCCTGCACTACTTCCAATAAACACTCAAGGAATTCTAGAATTCTTCAGTGAAAGTTAATGGAATTTTAATTTTGTTCAGACATGAATACAGACAGTTCCTGTTTCAGAGAGTGCAGCACTTAAGTCATCTATTCATATTCTGAAACACAATATCATTTATTAATAATGTCTTCCAGAGCATTCTACTTAACAAAGGCTTACATCACCTAGCTAACTAGAGAAGTAATGTATCATGTTAAACTTCCAAACTCAAGACCCATAATCTATTGCTTGACTATTTTACCAATTTTGCTAGGTATCACTCTAGAATTTCTGCCAGGTTGATACATGTGTTAATAACATAATCCCAGCAAAAGTTGCATTTCAGCCATTGTATTCAGAGGATACAGACTGTTGCTGAATTACAGTAATATTTCTTTCATTAAGTACAGAAAAGAAGCACATGTTTTTGCATACTACTGTGTTTTCATACTTAATTTGCTTCATAATGTGTGCGTGGGTAAACAAAGTTGTACATATCAAAACCATCTTAAATAGCAGAAGTTCAATATGGCCTTTAACATGTCTTTCCAGGTTATTCAAAGATCACAACAATGCATAATAGGCACAGGTATTACAAATCATCTACTATAGATGCAGAACCTAGTGAAGAAAGCATTGTGGTCATAGAGCGTTTTAAGTTGAAAGGCTCCTATAAGGACCATGAAGTGCAACTCCAAACTTAAGTTGGTGAAGCAGGACTTTCCCCTCATGGACCAATGCTGGCTATGACCAATGACTGCACTGCCTCTCAGGTGTTTTTCCCTTGCTCACAAAATAACCTTCTCCGTAATTTTCAGGCACTGCAGTGCAACTACTGGCCTGTAATTACCAGAGACTTCCTTCTTAGTCTTCTTGAAAACTGAGACAATATTTGCCACTCAACTGATACCTTTCCAGATTCCCAAGACCATTGAAAAATAACATGGAGAGGACCCATGATATGATCAGCCAGCTCTTCCAGCACGCTGGGATGAAGTCCATCAGGCCCCATTGACTTGTGCCCATTCAGCTGGAGCAGTAAATCTTGAACAACTTTATAGAGTTTATAAAGCCTTCAAGTCACAGGACTACAGAGGTCCACCTCTGGGCCCATCACTGGTGTTAAAGATAGAGGTAAAAAAGGCACTCAACATCTCTGCTCTGTCCATATCCCTATTTGTGAGGTGACCTCATCAAGTGATGGACCAATACTATTTCTGAACATGCTTTTGTTGGTGACCTTTTTAAAAGGCCATTTTGTTGTCCACCACAATGCTGTCCAGCTTGCATACTCATCAAGCTTTAACCACACAAATTTCCTCCCTGCAGCAGCAAACAGCATCTCTGCAGCCCTCCTGTATCATTTGTCCTCACTTTCAATGTCCATACACCTCCCATTTTTATTTAAGTTCTATAAAAAGATCCCTGCTCAGCCAAGCTGGCCTTCTGCCCCACATCTCCGAATTACAACACTTTGAAATTGCCTGCTCTTGAGCTCTTAAAAAGATGGCTCCTAAAATATTACCACCAGGCTTTTTAAATTCAGTTTGCTCTAAGTCTTCCTGTCGAACTACTTTTTTTTATAACCCCAATCAAAGCTGAGAAGCAAAAAAAAAGTACTACAGCTACTAAAAATGAAACAAACAGAAGTATTCAAATGCCTTGGAAAATCATTTAGCTACCAAAATAATGCTCAACAAAAACCCCCTGCAAAACAGGGCTACACAGTTTGGGATTTTCTCAGAAGCAAGAAGTACTGAATTTGTATTAGTACACTCTCAAACTCCAGCATTGTGCTCACAACCTGGGCTGCATCAAAAGAAGCTTGCCCAGAAGCAGCCCATGTCAGGGGAAGCAATTCTGCCCTCCCCTCTGCTCTCATGACACCCCAACTGGATTACTGCATCCAGTTCTGGGGCCCCCAGCCTAAGAAAACCACGGACATACTGAGTTCCGTGGTTTACTACATACTGAAGAAGGACACCAAGATGATCAGAGGAATGGAACACCTCTGCTGTGAGGACAGGATGAGAGAGATGGGATTTTTTGGCCTGAAGAAGAGAAGACTCTGGGGAGACCTTATAGCACCTTGCAGCTGAAGGGAGCCTACAAGAGAGCTGGTAGAGGGACTTTTGACAAGGGCATGTAGTGACAGGACAAGGGGGAATAGCTTTAAACTGAAAGAGAGTAGGTTTAATTTAGGTATTAGGAAGAAGTTCTTTACCATGAGGCACAGGAACAGGTTGCCCAGAGAAGTTGTGGATGCTCCATCCCTGGAAGTGTTCAGATAGGGTTTAAAGCCCCATTCAAGGCCAGACTGGATGAGGCTTTGAACAATCTGGTCTAGCGGAAGGTGTCCCTGCCCACAGCAGGGGTCTGGAACTAGGCAATCTTTAAGGTGTCTTCCAATACCAACCATCCTGTAACTCGTTGACTTAACAGTCCAACCCTTCCATCCTCCCGGAACCTGAAGCCTTGGTCTCACGGCAGGCATAATGACAATTAAAAAAAATACTTGATCCATGTTTCTTACCTCAGAAAAATGTCACAGTCATCCTGTAACCTTTCTGTTATTTCTCATTTCATACTCCATAGAATTATATTTTAGTTTGAATTGGGAAAGATCTTTAGAAGTTCATCCAGTCTAACCCTGCCAAAATGAGAAGGGACATGTTGAACTAGATCAGGTTGCTCAGAGCCCTGTCCAACCTGACCTTCAGTATTTCCAGGAATGGGCAAAGTCTGGCTTACATTTCAGGATAAAGTTTTAGAGTTCTGCCTTAATTAATACAGAATTTAATAAGTATATGAAATAAAACACACATTTACTCCTTTACAGATCAGCAGGGAAAGGATGCTGCTTGTTACCTACTGGAACACCACAAAGTAATTAAATACTCGGGGGGAGGATTCAAGACTCACTAGGACAACATGCTAAGCAATAATACTTAGTGACCAACTTTTATTAAGAGAGATTGAAAAAGATGACCTCCAGAGATTCCTTGCAAGGTAGATTTTGGCATATTTTGTTATACCTATCTGTTCATGTGCTGTTGGTTGCCTGTCCAAGTGCTATTGGTGCTTCAGGTCTTGGGCATGGATGAGTGACTGTCTTGGGTGGCTTAATGATTTGTATCGGGGCTCACACTGAACTCCAGTTCCAGAGAGGAGAAAGCCACACCCACAAAGGACTGTGAATGTACCCAGGTTCTCTCCACATCAAGAGGTTTTATTATTTAGCATTATTCTTTTCCCATGCCTGCATGCGCTGTATTTGTTAAATAAATAATTTTTTTTCCTTTTTCACTTTCCTCCGAGGAACTTTCCTTCCGAACCTGGTGGGGGAGGGGTGGCTGAAACCTGCCTTCTTTGGAGGGAAGGTTCCTCCCAGAGCGTTTCCCTTACTTTGTCTCAAACCACGACAAAGAATTAGTGGTGCCCAATGCAGGGCTTGAAGGAAAATGAAGAAAACCCTGTACTAACTACATTTTGGTTTGGTTTTAATTACTTTGTATTGGGGTAAAGTAGTCACCATGTTGGCTGAGTTTGAGTCAAGATTATGAAGAGTTAAATTTTAGCCAGGAGTTAGAAGCAATTTTTACTGTTTGAACTGAAAGATAAGTTAATGAAGAGTTAAAAATTTAGCCAAGAAGTATAGTGCTATTTACTATTATGTACTTGTCTTAAAATTTGTTTATAATAAATGAACTGTCATAAGAACAAAAGAAGCTGATAGAACAATAGCTAGCACCTAGATTGCATGATCACCAAATACAAGCAGGAGGTATGAGCTGCCACCAGAAGGCATGCCAAGGCTTGCCAACAATAGAAGGTAGAAAGTTCATGGTGATGAAGATGTCCCTGACTTCATCCTTCAAGACCACTGACTCAAATAAAGACTACTGACCCAATTCAAGAAAAGAACAACGCACGTACAAATGATTAATGGCCTCGTTTTAATAGGAGGTGCTGGAAATATGCATATGATTAATATGTAACACTTTGTGAAATAGAGAGCAAATAACTTTGTACTCCGCTGGCACGTCTCTAGGAGGCTACTCCCATGCTGCCCACCAGCGCAATAAAACATACCACTTCTAACTTCAATTAGTTAGAGGATTTTTGTCCATGAATTTCAGTTTTTTAACGACTCAAGTTCATAATGTCTCTCTGGCTAGAGGCACTAATGTACCTAGGTCTAGTATCTGGTCCCTAGGCCTGTTTGCTTATCAACGAATAGCCCCGATTTTGTCCCCGATTCGTAACTTTTATGGGCACGAATCTAGATCTCTTATTTTGCTGTGCTCAGTGATAATGATTTATAAGGAGTTAACAGAAGTACTGGCAGTTGTTCAAAATGTGTATGGTTGTTTCTCTGTCTTAATCCCAGTCCTAGTTTCAGTAGCCTCTTTTGGGGTTTCATTAGTAATTGCACCCAGTTTGTTAGAGAAGGACATTGGGTTTCCCAGCCTTTCTTCATCTTCCCCTTTAAATTTGATACATTACCTTTTGAGGATTCAGTTTCCCCTGGATGTTAAAGAGACCATGTTCCTGGTGCTTTATCTCGTAGGTTTACTCTATACAGTTTGCAGCTTCTCCAGAACTAGAGCTCAGATTTCCAGGGTGGCTGATGAAACACCTGACCCAGGCAAGGAAAATCCTGAGTGGCTGGGGGAATGGGGGGATATGGGCCTAACCCTAAAGGAATTCTCTGATCCAAAAGCTTGGAATTTCCCCCCAGAACAAATTCAGAACCCAGCTGAGGTGGGAAAATATCTGAAAGAGAAGTGCAGTGACCATCTAATGAGAAAAATCTCATTGTAATATTCTGGGCCTTGGCATATGCTTATCGCACACTGCTAGATACTGTAGGGCAGCAGATAATGGCAGAGGGCCAGAAGATAAATCAGCACACACTACAGTCACTCAGGCTGCAGCCATGCCAGACAGCAAGCCTAAGCCATTGACAGTTGCTCCTACCATGAGAAGAAAACACAACCAAAACTGATTACCCAGTGAAAGATGACGATGGGAATGAAGGATCCTCAAAACCACCGACTCAGGACCAGAAATCATTATTGAGTCCACGCCCATGAAGGACCTTCGTAGCCCGAGAAAGGATTATACCCAATGGTATGATGAATACATATTAAGTTGGATGGTCTGTATTTGGCATGCTGCAGGCAATGATACAATTCTGGATGGTGCTGAAGCAAGGCATTTGGGGTCCTTGCCACATGATCCAGCTATACAGAGACCAAGAGATAGTAAAGGTGTCTGACCCTGTCAGTCTCTGGACACGCCTCTTGAGAAGTGTGAAGACAAGATACCTGTGCTCAGACAATTTCCATGTGCAGCAAACCCCATGGAAGACCACAGAATAAGGGACCCAATGCTTGAGAAAACTAGTGGTGGTAGAGATTGTCTACCCCAATGATCCAGGATTTAGGAGTCCAGACAGGGTCAGAGTCAACTCAGTGATGTGGCGCAAACTTGTATGACATGGGCCACAAGAACACACTTCTGTTTTAGCAATGATGAATCAGGATGAGGATGGGTATGAGACCATGCAGGATATGGCAAAGAAGCTCCAAGCATATGCAGATGCTGTGCATGACCCAACACACACAAGAATCACAGCTGTGTCTGAAAAACAGAAACATGTCTGCAGAAAATGGAAGATAAGATGGAGGAGAATCACCAGGAACTCATGATGGAGATTAAAGACGGCCTTCTCCAAATCTCAGTGGTACAGATCAGAGATTCTGTTACAAAACGCAGATGTCCACCAGCTAGAGAGAGAAGGTACACCCCATAAGGTGAGCTGTGATTCTTCCTGTGTGATAGTGNACCCAACACACACAAGAATCACAGCTGTGTCTGAAAAACAGAAACATGTCTGCAGAAAATGGAAGATAAGATGGAGGAGAATCACCAGGAACTCATGATGGAGATTAAAGACGGCCTTCTCCAAATCTCAGTGGTACAGATCAGAGATTCTGTTACAAAACGCAGATGTCCACCAGCTAGAGAGAGAAGGTACACCCCATAAGGTGAGCTGTGATTCTTCCTGTGTGATAGTGGGGAAAACATGAAGAGGTGGGATAGACAACCCACTTCTGCTCTGGCAGCATGAGTGCTTGAACTGAAAGAGCGCAAGACTCAGAGAGGAAGTTCCACCAGAAAGGAAGCAGCTCCAGTTACCCGTAGCCGATCTGCCAAGTATGAAGGAAGAGAAGACGACATGTCCGATCCCCTTGAAGGAACCTCTAAAATGTATGCCCAGGGAAGGAAGGACAACCAAGACTAGAGGGACCCTGTCAGAGACTGAAATATTATAGTTTTATGAGTTAAACATTTTTCCCTGCTTTTTGGAACTGTGTTACAAAAGC
>VZRF01010507.1:247722-268434 GCA_013396875.1 Vireo altiloquus
TCTTTCTTTCTTTCTTTCTTTCCTTTCTCTCTGCCTCTTTTACTATTAAATAAAATACACCGATTTTTTTTGGCAACAACATCTAATCTCGTTTGATTTTAGTCTCGTTTGGGAACATTTTAGAATCATACATGTTATCTCCGGTTTATGCCTAGACTCTTAGCATTCTTGGCTTTTCTGGGTGTAAACCGGTTCGTAACAGACCCTGCCTCTACCCAGAGGCCAGGGAAAACCATGGTTTTTGGACTCTGTGGGTTCATTGCCTTGGCACATCAGAACCACAAAAATATGCCTTGGTTGAGACTGGTGCGCAGTGCACAATAATCCCCCATGCGACGTGGGGGCAGAATCTGCTTCTCTGCTTCTGTTGCTGGTGTGACAAGTGGATCTCAGGATTTGACCCTGGTGGAAGCTGAGGTGAGCCTGACTGGAAATGAGTGGAAGAAACATCCCCATTGTGACTGGTCCAGAGGCCCCATGCATTCTGGGCATAGACTCCTTCTGAAGCAGGTATTTCAGAGACCAAAAGGGACTCAGGTGGACTTTTGGAATAGCTGCTGTGGAGACGCAGGACATTAAGCAATTGAACACGTTGCCTGGACTACCACAGAACCCATCGGCATTAGGCCTTCCGAAGGGGGAAGAACAAGTACCAATTGCCATCTCAACATTGCTGGCAGTACCAGACAACTCGAGATGCCTTGAATGAAGTGACTCCACTGTTGAGCGCTGCCATACCAGACATTTTGGGGCTCCAGTACAAGCTGGAGCCCAAAGCAGTGAAGTGGTACACTACTATTGACATTGCTAACACCTTTTTCTCCATACCTCTGGCACCAGAGTGCAGGCCACAGTTTGCCTTCACCTGGAGGGGCGTGCAGTACACTTGGACTTACAGCCTGCATGGGATTGACAAGTCATGCACAACAAGACAGGTGGTCAGCAATTCTGTCTTTCTAAGGGTACAAATCTTAATGCTAACTACCTACACTTGTATTGTGTGGATTGCAATAACCTCTAGCCATCAGTGAATGGATAATGCCATATTGTGTTGTCTCACCACATTTGGACAAGGAAACTATATCAACTGTTTTTACAGGAACTTTATTTCATAGATCCATGGTCTCTGACTCGCCATTGACATGAATACATGGTATCTTGAAATTCAACCAACCCCACTGTACAATAACCCTTTTGTTTCAACCCCAGATGGTACTTCTGGGATTCATCTTTCTTGCCCTGCTGTCACAGCAGCACTAAGAGACAAAGTAAATCACTGTGATCTCTCTTACAGAGAATAATTTCTGTTAAAGAAACTTCTTCACCCTAGTTTTCCCACAGCAGAGTCCATGTTTGATTTCAGGTAAAAATAATTTAATAACTGAATGGTACCACAGTAAGAACAGTTTGAGCTGGGTGCCTCCTGAGAGAGACCTAGAACAAAGAAATCCCTAGGCTTTTATACCTTTACAACCTATGAACTCATTCTCCACATGCTCTTTAGGTACCCTGCATATGCCTTTTGGTCCCATATGATTTTTCATCTGGGGCCTAATAGTTCTTTACAGAATTCTTTATCTGTAGCTGTTTTTATCTGGATAGACTGCAGCTTCTGTTGACAGCTGAAGCTTCTTCAATCTTTCAGTCTGCACTTGTCTTAGGGGTTTCCTTCACAAAATTAAGTAACAGTTCAAGATTAGCTCAACTTTTCAAGGTGAAAGTTTGCAGTTTGCAGCCTAAGGCTTCAGCAATAATCAGTTTAAAATTTTCATCTAACTAAATTTGTTTTCAGCAGCTGACTGGAGGTAAGTGTTCAAAAGATGTTCTCTCTTGAATTGATTTCCTCATATGGGTAAAGCTTATTTATTGGAGGCATAAACTTCCAAGAGAAGCCAGGAGTGGATGATCAGTTTGGTTTCCTACAGACTTCTGTGTTTTTCTACTGTGTTTAGAGACAAGATGGAAGGATAAGGAGCTACCCAGGAATTTGCTGAAAAAAAAAAAAGTCAATTGAAATACATCTCTTGAAACAACAACTGAAAACCCAACTCCATTAATGATTTTTTCCAATTTTTTAAAGCAGCAATTTGAAATTGGTTGCTATATGCATTATTGTGTACAGGTATATATGAGTATACAGGGATGTATGGGTACATAGGCATATCTATATACACAGAGTGCTCAGAGAAGTTCAAAACTTAGAAGAAGGAAGAGATATAAAGCTTTCTTTAACATAGTTTCATTAAATGATGAAACAGAAATACTAATTGTACAATCTCATCTTCATTGCTATTTTTCAGAAACGTGACAAAAGATACAATGTAATCTCCATGGTGACTGTTGGAGCTAGAGCTAAAACCACTGAAGATCAGCCAAGGATATTAAATCTGACATTTACACCATTCCCTGAATTTTGTTGTTGTTGTTGTCCAATGATCAAAAATAAGACAGATTTTAAAATCTGATAAACATAAAGGAAAAAAATCCCTAATGAAACTCCTAATTTCTCTTGTTATTATAAGGTGGTGACATGCGCAACCTAAAATCTCCCGTGCCTACTTGCTTTCCTCCATACGTCTTACATGTTACCTTCCTACCACTGAAGGTGAAGGATGAAAAAAAAGTCAAGGCACAAAAATACTAGAAGTAAGTAAACACAATAAGGAATACTGAGAAAAAGTAGGATTTACTTTTTTTTCCCCTGTCCCATCCTGTATCCAAAAAAGAGGGTAAGGAAGCATCTCACCTGACATAGGGTGCACAACTGAGATAATGCAACAAATGTTAGTATTCAGTTTGAAATCATTTTCTCACAGAATAAACCTCTGAAATTCTGTCTGGATTTGAAATGGAGAAATATTTTTGCAGTCTAGCATGCTTCATTAACTTCCATTTGGAGAGAATGGGGAAAGAATCACTAACACCAGGCTGGGAGGAGATCTCAATGACCATCTGGTCCAACCTTTCTTCACAAAAGCATGGACTAAACAAGGTGGCCTAGTACCCTGTCCAGCTTAATCTGAATGCTGCAGAATCCAACTCTTCCCTGGGGAGATCAGTCCAGGGAAGTTGTTGATCAGGTTGTTCCCACTGCGAAACATTTACTTCTTGTGTCGAATTGAATCTCCCCAGCAGTAATTTTTACCCATCACCTCTCATCTTAGAATGTGACTTCTCGTAAAAATGGAGTTCCATCTTCTCTGTAGCCACCTTTTAGAGGCCAGAACATGGACTTAAAGTCTTCCCTAAAACTTCACTTCTCAAAGCTGAACAAACACAGTTGTCTTAGTTGCTCCTCACACGTCAGGCTTCCCAGACCTTTGATTGTCTTTGCGGCCCTTCTCTGGACCCTCTCCAGCCTGTCTACATCTTTTTTGTACAGCAATGATCAAAACTGAATGCTATGTTAATTCTAGAGACTGCAAGACACCATCTTGCTACAACCACTAGAAATCTGGAAATTAACCTCCACCAAAACTACTTGTATGCTTTCGCTCTGAGCAGCACACGAAACACAGAGTGATATCTATCCCCATCTGATGGACATCAGACAAGGGTACTGATGCACACCCGGGTATTCCCCCAAGTCTAAAATTCACAGACCCTGCTTCTACCTCTATTAATCCAATCTTTAAAGGCATTTACTTCCACTGTCTCTTCCATTACTCCTGTTGCACACATTTCTTTGTACACACATAGTATGCTCTTCTCTTGCATACAAAGCTGTTAGGAAAAGAGAGGTGAGCGCATAGAATTGTGAGTATATCCTCAGGTACCTAGGTACATTACTTCAAATGCATATAATTACAGAATAAATACTCCTATGTTCAGCGTCCACAAGATACAGAGGAAAGGGAATAACATGTAAAGGCTGATTATTACAGCACTCTTAGCTTTATTTTTTCAGTATTGTTTTGTGGAAGTTCTTTATCTCTGCAGAGAAGTGTTCATCCAACGGACAATTTTTATTAACTTGTTAACATGCCATAGATTATTAACTGAATCACAGTGCATCCCAGATCTGAACACTGACTTAAGATTTCCTCCATCCTCCCAGTTTTTTGGGTGACATCTCTAATGGGCAATTAGAATTTTTTATCCAAGCACATCTGACTGTTCAAAGCCAGATAATCTTAGTCATATGCTTTTGTTCTCCTTTTTCCACAAACCTGCACGTTAAAATAAGTACATAAGTAATAAAAAAAGTCAGAGTAGCTCAAGATTATATTTTTTTAAAACAAGTTCTACTGTCTGACTTATGGCCAATACCAAGCAATTCTAAAAGTCTTCAAGCTTCATAAATCTAAATCTAACATAATTTCTGATATTGTGAATTAGGAGAAAATAATTTTAGGAGACTTACTTAACATTGCTGCTAGTTGCAAATTTTCTGCCTTAAACAGCTGATCCAAGGCATACCCAAACCCAAGATTCTTCCACACAGAATTTTAAAACCGTATGAAACCTTACTGTTTCACTGCTGCGACAGTCTGCTCTCCCTGCCCCCACTATTTCCTACAACCTTGCTCAAACTATAACCAGTGACAGTTGTAAAGGATCCAATCTGGTCATAAGACTGCATCCAGCTCTTAAGGAGATTTTGAGTGAGATAGGTAATAGTAGCCAATACCTAATCTGAGCAATGCACCCACCTAACCATAGTGCTAATAAAGGTTTCACTCAAGCCGTTTGGAAGAAACTTCTGTAATCAGTATGCAAATATGACAATAAGTCAATCATCTTACTTCTTAAACAGTGCACAGCCCAGGGCCCCTTGAGCTCTTTCACACAGCAATGGGCTGTGCACCAGGACCACCCCCTGAGTAGGAATACCACTCAGGGTTACTCCTCAAGGCTGAGAAATTCCTTGCCAAAACAGATTTTCAGTAATTGATAATAAACTTTGAAATCTTAGCTAAGTGATAGAATGGACTGATGGTTCTCATACAGTCCCTTATATGTATACCATTGACAAAGTCTGGGACTAAGTTTGGATCCACATATACTGAAATCCGTCTCAGGAAGGAGCCCAGAATGCAATGGGGCCCTTTCTGAACCTAATAACTGAACATGAGGGCTTTCCTGACAGCTTTTTCTGACCATGTCCTCTAGGCAGTCATCAAATGTACCTCGCCACTGAATCTTGTTAAACTACTATCAAACTTTGCATTTGCTATGCAACTTTGTTAAAATGCTAGTTCACATCAACTAACTTATAGCTTCTTCTCTCTCATGAGTGAATTCTCTTCCTCCATCCATGGCATTGCAAACATTCAAATATGAATACTCCCTAACAGCACCACCACATTACCATAGAAAGTAAGTGCATTTTAAAAATACAGTACTTGAATGTTTATAAATTGTATTGACAATAATCAGCCACATATTTTGCTCATCTTGCACAAGATCTTCAGTATCAAAAGCAGCCAGTGAAAAATGCAGTTGCATATGAATTTACTACCCTATTTTCTATGTTCCTTTCCACAACAGAAAAGCACAAGGTATGTTGAAATCATACAAATTAGAGGCATAAAACAACTGTTGTTTCTTTGATATAAATTTTTCTTTTCACTACTGCGCCACTATTCAAAGCCTGTGGACTCTTATTGAAACACAATGTTTTCCTGATTCTAAGCAGCATATTCATTAAATGAAAAGAAATCAAAAGCAAAACCCTGGGGAAGTGTGCCACACTCGTAAGCTTCAAAGCCAGTAAATGCAGAAAACCAAAATGACAGACTATCTTCTGATAGTCTTATTAACAGGGAAACAACTTGGTTCTGTTTTGGTCCTCTTTCAGAAGGCCACTCTTCCTTAACAAGTCAAAGCTCTCTTAAATCAACCCTGCCAACGCATCCTCCAAATACTTAATGGCATTATCTATTCTTACGCATCTTCCACTACCTGTATCTAGCCCATCACACATTTTACAACATCAGTCCCACTGCGAAAATAAAACCTCACAAATTGAAAAATATTAACAGCATGATTAAGAAATAAATGTGCTTACTGTTCTTGAATCAGAGAATGGATTGTACTCATCAAGCCCTGGAGGAACATTTCTTGTCACTTGTGTAACAGAAGGATCCTAGAAGAGGAAACAGTTGCGTAAATCCATGTACAAATACATAATCAAAAAATCAACACCCATATCACTATATCATATAAAACTCAGATTTTCTTTTAAAGTAAAAAAGGTTTGTTTTCACAGAAGAAGTCTGTAAACATCCACCTCTTTACCTCCAAAATAATATCATTTCCTTCTGAGCTTCTTATAAACCTAGACTGACACAGTATAACAGAACCCTAATCTGTCATACATCTGATTTATAAAGAAAAAAGCTCTCATCGGAGAAGGAGAAAAAACTCTATCCTGCTATGTTGTCCACTGGACTCTATGTCTATACAGTCAAAAAGCATAACAGAAGAAAAGAGCTTTCTGTTACCCTTGAATCTCCCTACCCAGAAGTACATCAAACCTCATAAGGAACAGAAAAAGTATTTCATAAAAACAAAGCAGAAGAAATGAGGTCCCATTGATGCCTTAGGTTTTAACTTTTATATTTTTTTCAAATCCTGTACTGGTAGTGTAACTCTGAAGTTTCCTATAAGTTGTTAAGTGCTGTTCTCTATGCTAAGATAGACGTAACAAAGCCTCTCTAGCTTGCTCTCCAAGGACACCCAGACCATCCTAGGCCCAGAAAGTGTAAACCATCATCTTGGGGAGGGAGGGGAAAGCTTGGGGAAATTACACCATTAGCTAAAGTTCTAATTGGTGAATTTATGCTGATATAGAAGTGTGAAGAAGTCATGACCTCTTATCCATTTTGAGATCCACTGAGGCAAGACACTCTGGACCCCAGACTGTACCTCTGAAGGCCTTTCCTATAAATACCTCCTTTATTCCCTTATTCCTGTCTAGTCTCTGTTTCCAGGTGGCCATTTATGGCATCACCATAGTGCCAAAAGCGCTTCTGATTCAGCTTCTATCTGAACTAGTAAAATTAAGGAAAAAAGTTTATTTTCCTCCTCAATTAACTATACAGCAAGGAAGACTGCTTGAGATTTAGCTAGAGAAAATGATTTCAGGAATAAAATATTTCTCTATGCTAGAGGACCGGCAGGCTTTGTTCTGCAGAAGAGCAGAAGTGCCCACCACAATGGACCACACTGACTTAATTTGAAAAAAACCTGTACTTATTCCATGTGATGGCTGGTTCCACCACATTGTTTCTGTTCCTTAAAGTTTTTGCATCTTCAGAATATACCAATAGACAAAGGAAGGCTTTCTTGAAAATTAATAAATCCATTTACTTGATACTGTTAGTTACATTTATATTTACATAAATGCACAAATGTACAATATTTTATACATACATCAAATACAAAAGAGAGCTATAAATATACTATTTACATATTTTATAACAGTTATGTTTAGCTATAGATATTTTCTTATTTCAAATGGTCTAGTTCAACATTAGAAAACAAATCGGAGTTGATAAAGACGGAGAAGAAAATAAGTATATACTTTTATATATATTTACATTCATATTTCCTTTAAAGACAGATACATTTAAAACCTTTACGTGGGATGCAAAGAATAACAAGAAGGTTTTCTAAAAATATGTTAAGCAGAAAAGGAAGGTCAAAGAAGTTTACCCCCTGATAATGCAGGTGGTAACAATGGAAAACTGGTAACAAGGAAGGAGAAGGCTCAGGTACTCAACATTTTTGCCTCAGTCTTCACAGGCAGCCTTTCTCCCCATACCTCTAAAGTGGATGGATGACAGGAGGAGACCATTGTGAGAGAAGATCAGGTTCTTGACCATCTGAGGAACCTGAATTTACCTAAGTCTGTGGGACCTACGCACTTAGAATCCTGAGGGAATTGGCTGATGTAGATGCCAACCCACTCTCCATAACATTTGAAAAGTCATGGCACTTAGGCCATGTCCCAGGAGACGGGAAAATGGAAAACATGGTATCCATCTTTAAGAAGGGTAGAAAGGAGTACCCTGCAAACCACTGACCTGTCAGCCTCACCTCTCTGCCTGGGAAGATGACTGAATGGATCCTCCTGGAGGCTGTGCTAAGGCACATGGAGGACAGGGAAGCAATTTAGGACATCAGTGACAAATGTCCCTCAAGGATCTGCACCGGGACCAGTGCTATTTAATATCTTCATTAATGACACAGACAGATTGAGTGCACCCTCGGTGAATTTGCAAATGACTCCAAGCTGAGTAGTGCAGTTGACACAGCTGAAGGATGTGATGTCATCCAGAGGGACCTGGACAAGCTCTAGGAGAGAGGCCATGGGAATCTCATGAGGTTTAACAAGGCCAAGTGCAAGGTGCTGTACCTGTGTCAGAGCAACCCTGATATCAGCACAGGCTGGGGATGAACAGATCAGAGCAGCCCTGCCCAGAAGGACTTGGGGGTGCTGGTGGCTGAGAGGCTGGACATGACCCAGCCATGGGCACTGCCAGCCCAGAGAGCCAAACGTGTCCTGGGCTGCATCCAGAGCAGTGTGGGCAGCAGGGCCAGGGAGGGGATTCTGCCCCTCTGCTCTGCTCTGGTGAGACCCCACCTGCAGGGCTGCATCCAGCTCTGGGGTCCCAGCACAGGAAGGACATGGAACTGTTGCAGTGAGTCCAGAGAAGGCCAACATGATGATCAGAGGGATGGACCATCTCTCCTATGAAGATAGGCTGAGAGAATTGGATTTTTTCCAATTTTTTTCCAGCCTGGAAAAGAGAAGGCTTAAAGGTGACCTAATTGTGCTTTCCAGCACCTGAAGGAAGCCTACAAGGAAGATGGAGAGAGACTTTTTACAAGTGCATGCAGTGATGGGACAAGGGGCACAGGCTCAAACTGAAAGAGAGCAGGTTTAGATTAGACATTAGGAAGGAATTCTTTACTGTGAGGATGGTGAGACACTGGAACAGGTTGCCCAAGGAAGTTGTGGATATCCCATCCCTGGCAATGTTCAAGGCCAGACTGGATGGAGCTCTGCGCAACCTGGTCTATTTTATGATTCTATTATATAATTATCAAAATTTTTAAAAAATACAGTAAGTGACTTTATCTACACTTAAGTAAATACACAAATTATTAAGCTAAATAAAATAAAAAACAAATTTAAATGCATAACCTGCTTTCTTAGAATCAGCATCTATTACGGCATTAGCTTAGTCTTGTTAGCAGGAACTTTAACTGCAGATGCAGGAAGAGGACTTTCTAAACAGCTGGAGTCAACTTATTTACAGCTAGAAAAAAACAGCGCAGAACACCTATCAGCTCTAAAATCCCAAGGGACAGAGCAAATGAGAACAACTCTGTTTTTTCCAACAGCTAGCCACAAAATTATTCATTTGAGGCAATTTAAAAAGTTAGCTATAAAAAATCTTAAGAAAAATCATTGTGTCAAAAATTAATTATATATTGCAAATTGTAAACAAGTTTATTTACATAAGCATACTTAAAACACCCTTCTGGTCACAATACACTTTTCATTAAAGCCGACATTTGGTTGCAAAGCAGTATTTTAATGGTCACTGAACAAGAATCACCCTTTCTAAAAACGTATACAAAAAAATGTTAAATGCAATTCAACATCAGCTTTCCTATACTTTTCACACACTTTAATTAGCTATTCAAAAAAGCCATGCTGGTGACAATCTCCCTCACAAGTCTGTCACAGTTATCACCCTAGACTCAAATACACTGTTACAACTAAAATATCATAAGGTCTTACATAAACCGGTAAACTAATTCCTTGTTACCATGTTCCTTAGTTAAATGGCTATCATAAAATACTGCGCAGATGAAAAACAAAAAAAGAGGGAAAGCATGGTGGGGTAAGCATGTTTCTTGTCAAAATGCAACCAGAAATTACTTAAAATGTTGAACAGAAAAGTACAGAAAAAATAAGGGAATAATTAAATACAACATTTGAATTACACATTGGTTTACTAGACTCATTAGTACAAGATCAAAAAATATGAAATTAAAACAAAGTTAATGCAAATAAGACAATTTCATAATTCAATATACAGAATAGTAGAAAGCTGTATACAGCTGAAAACTTTTATCTTATTGTGGTGTGTATACTGTAGCCAGCAGCAAAGCCCCCAAACTGATTGTTGACTCACTGCTCTCCACAGCAGGATGAGGGAGAGAACCAAAGGAAAAAACAAATAAAACTTAGGGTTGTTAAGAAAAAAGACAGTTTAAAGGTGGGAGGGAAGATGTTATACACCATGTAAGATCCCTCTGGTCAGCTGGGGTCAGTGGTCTTGCCCGCGTCCCCTCCCAGCCTCTTGCCCAAGCCTATTCCCTGAGGAAGCAAGAGTGTGAAACAAAGTGGGGCTTGGTGCTGTGCAAGCATTGCACAGCAATGTGCAAGCACACTGGTGCCTTCCCAGCACTGTTTTGGTCACAAATGTGAAATGTGGCAAGACAGAGACTGCTATGAAAAAAATTAACTCCATCCTAGTCGGACCTGTGTGGACCTTCGTGGGCCCCCAAGAAGTTGGTCCATGTTCGGGATGCTTTTTCTTCTCAATCTCTCATGTCATGGAAAAATAACAAAAGACTTCTTTGCTTCTTCAGGTTGTTTATTATATCTTATCAAAGGTTCAGGAACACAGCCTCCCTGCTGCGTCCAGGCGCACAATGGTCGCAGAAGCTTGGTGTATAGAGATTATATAGTTTTTATCATCAAATAGGAAAGGCCTACGTATATTATTTTGTTTTTAAATCCAATATATATCAATATTGTTAGCATGTCTCTTCTAAACTAGATTCTTTCTACCAATCACTACATGATAGGAACTGAGGTCAGAGAAGAAAGGAAAAAGAAACAGAAAGAGAAGAAGAGGAAAGAATGAGAAACTGACACCAGGAATTCTCCATCTTGCCCTCGTATATGAGGCAAACCCTAAGACTACAAACCCATTTTTCTGTGGTATACTAAACAACTATCTTATCATTTCTTTGATGTTTTCCGCTCACCCAGAAGTGGGGGCAGTTTTTCCCACGGGCTTAGTTCCCAGGACAAGCCTTCTTGTGGGGCTTTGGGGGTGAATCTCATCCCCAAAAGATCAGGCAAAGCTTTTTGACTTACCTGGACTCCAACAAGACCTAGTACACTTATTCCAGTCTTTACATATTAACATCAATTAGCAGAGCATAAAACACTTCGTTCAAGCTTTCAGTGTGATATACCTCTCAAAAATGCTCTCATAGAATGCCCTCTTTTACACAAAAATAGACAAGTATAGACATATGTGCAACTTGTAATTGCTAACCATCAGCCACACAGTGAAACGGCACGTCTAATTATTATTACATGAATAGCATTTCAGGTTGAATTAGCTGCTTAAAAAGTGTATTTCAACACTGAACTTGTGTTTGAAGAGTGCACTAAGAACCAAATAATTCAGCCCAATTGTGCTTGCAAACCATAAATTCAATTATTTGAATAACTACAATATCAGACTCATGAGACCCACTGAACAGTAGCCATTTCCAAAATGCAGGAAACAGCGGTCAATTTAAACTCAGAAGAGCAATCTATACTCAGAAATACAATATACAAACAGTTTACAATAAAAAATAAATATCTGATGAAAGAAAGCCTTTTTTTCTCAAAGTGTCTTGGAGAAGACCAGGGTCAAAAAGCTCCACAGATCTCTTCATACATCTACTGTGACATTCTAACACTGACAAGTGCAAAGAAACATATGCTGAGACAACCAAGTGGATTAGAGCAACAGTGTTAGCACTCAAAAATTTAAAAATCACACAGTGATTAAAGCAAGAAGCCCTCTATCCAAAGTCCATTCCCATTCTGAATTAACAATTGCGAGACCTCTGCCAAATATTGTTTGTTAAAGTAGCAGCAGCTCTAAAAAAAACCCTGAATGACCCAGAGGACATTAAATAACAGCACTATTCAAGTAAAGTTCCATTACCTAGTAAAGAAAGAAAATTACAGTTGTATTGAAACACACAAATTGAACTCCCCCACTGCAAGTAGCACTCAAATTCTGTATTTAGAAAACTTGAATTACACAGTCTGGACTACAACAGAAGTTTGTGACACAGAAAGACTTCAAGGAAAAATAAACCAGTCATCACAGGAAAAGAGGAATCTCACAGCTGAAGGAAGTAAGTATCAGCCTAGAAATGTATATGTCTCTATAACTCATTCATTGCTAGAACCATCCTCAGCTCTTCACAGTCAGGGTGCTCATGTGTAGATGCTATACTAATTGTTCTGAACACCCACAGTGCATCCAATGACTGATGCCAATACTTTGTATTTCAAAAGACTACTTACAGTATTTCTGAAGAGATTAGACCTTACATCCCACAAAACACAAAGAATTGTTTTGAATCATTTATCTTACACTCATTGCATCTCATTTTAAAGATGGAGCAAATGCCCACTCATCTAAAAACAGTGACAAAAACTGTGAAGCACTCATACTCACTGCTCCAGAAGTAAAAATCGCATTGAATTTAGAAATTGTTCAGGATTTGAATAATGAATACAAATAATAAATGTGTAGGATGACATACTCAGAAGAAGTGGCATTTAAACAAATGCTATCAAATTTCTATGTTGCATGACACGCATATTTTAATGGTTAAAAACAGTAAAAACTAATATTCCACAGGAATAAGTGAATCTACTGTAGTAATTTATTTTCCCTATCTGATATTCCACTCGGCCTTATCTCACCTAAACTCCTGCCAGTTCAAACCTGGAGCTTCTGATCTTTGTTTTAACAGAACAGAATTAAAACCAGACCATTTTTCATATCCAGCTACTGTAGCTGTTGGTGCATTTAAAACACACACAATCATTTCAGATGACATTTTCAAGATCTGAATTAGTTTAGGAGTTTCTTTGAAGTTTTAAGAAAGTAGCACAACTTAATTTAGCCATTTTCCATCTATATCTTTCATTTTACCTGCTTCTTGCAGTCTTTGTCCTATAAAGTCAATCTCAAATGCAAATACTAAGCATATATTCTTTAATCCCTACAAGACAGGTACAAGCACCAATCTATTTTCTATGTCAAGAATGGAAAAGTCAGGAAAAACATCTCAACAAACAGTAACACAGATTAACAAAACACACCCAGAACAAACAACACATTTATATTTCACATTTGCAAGAGCACCTAAAGAACTATTAAAAATCTCTTCTGTGCCAAGCTAACAAATAATGCTCACATCACTCAAATATAGATAAAATTAACTGAATACCGAGTTATCACAGAGGGTGTACAAACACAATTAACTACAAACGAGAATGTTTAAAACAGAGCAGAATAATCCACTCTATGTGTGGTTTGCAGCTATTTAAAAAACAAAACTGAAGGCAATAGACCTCTGTTGTCTAGGAGACCGAAACTAGTCATCAGTTGCACTAACACAGAAGACACTAGCAAATTAAAGACTGAAGTAAATACATCTGTAACAATGCTTGGTGTTATTGTTCACTGGATATGGGTCCAGAATTGTTCCACCACCAGCAAAACACTTCAATAGACTACATAATCTAGTACTAATTTGAAAAACACCATCAGGTAAGTTTACATAGTATTTCTTTTCAGTAAAGAGAATATAGTGAAGTAGGAATCAGCCCCTCCAAACTGTCATTCATACTGTTGAAAAAACTTTTCACTTTGTGGGATACCCTCTCTTCTACCAAAAAGACAAAAGCATTTTCTGCACAGAACAGTTTTTCAGTTTAGTCCCATGGACTAGCAGGGAAGTAAAAGCAGTATTTTATTGCAGAGGTCAGGAAATGGGCTTTATAACACTAAACACTGCTTTTGATAGAGATTATAATGCTTTTACAACACATCAGCAACTGAAAACAATTTCAAATAAAAATCACTTAAGCTAAACAGAACCAAAAAAATAGTTGGAAAGAGGAACAGGGAAATATGCGTAAAATACGTTTACAAGGAAAAGAACAGGAGGAACAAAGGTAACTACTAAGGAAATAGGAAAATACAATAAATTTTTAATCCCCACTGACAGGGCAAGAATGAAAGACAAGTATCTTCCAAGACCTGGATACCAGGACTATTGTACAACAAAAGAACACAATAATCACGTTGATTAGAAAAAAGTATAAAACTAAAATGCTATGCTTAAATGTGAAAATTTTTCTTTTTTTTTTCTTTTTGCTCTTATTTTTAAATTTACATTGAATTCATAGGACAGTGCAGAATATCTGAGAAGTAGACAGAAGTATACCTCGTTAATCACAGGAAGAAAAGATTAAAGAGAAACAATATACTATGAACATCAAAATGGATTTTAAAAGAAGAGGATTAATTATTTTTATGAATGAAATAAAAAGAAGTAAATATGGAAAACACCTCATCAGTTACACATCTCCTTAAGTACAGCTGCAAGACAAGTAAGCCACAGAAGGAGACTATAGAAATCTTAATTTTTTACCTTAGATCTATATTATCAATGATCTTTCAATGCCTAGAATAGTTGCAAACCATGAAAACAGTTCTCCTCAATACAAAAGCCTTTAAAATATAGTATGCTTATATTAATTCACTGTATCAAACCAATAACCTCCCTCATCAGTCACTGGCTATCTTTCAGCTCTGCCACCCTACAATTTTTCTCTTTTATTTCAAGATTCCCACATGTATGCTTTATCCAGCCTACTGCTTCACCAGTCACCGCTTCATCAGTCACCAGACATCAATCAGTCTTCACTTTGAAACTTCTTTGGCATTTACTTCACCACCTTCACCTAGCTATACATTTTTTCTGTTGCATTTTGTGCTGGAGGGAAGCTCCCAGAAAGCAAAAGAGGCACAACCCAACTACTCCCAGCTACTCCACATGCTCAGCAAAGGTGTCATTCCTTAAAAGTCTGACTGTATTACAGAAGTCAGTCTACCAAGACTGGAACCAGACTGGTAAATCCATGCTGGGGAAAATCATGGGATTAGCTCCACAAATCTAACAAAATCAATTCTGACCAACTAGGATTTCCTACCCTACCACTCCAACTGAAAGGTTTTGGTTTGCTAGATGAATAGGATTTTTTTTTTCCATATCTAGATAAGTTGTCCATTGATTACTGTAACTTATTCGCTATACCCACTTCATAATAGCCTTTTTCTAAATGGGAGCGAAATAATGGCACACATTTAAGTAAGAATTCATCCTGAAGTTTGGTGGAATTTGATTTTGGGGGTGGGAGGAGGTTATATTAACAGCTGTACTTCCTGCTCTCTGTGGAGTACTCTCTAAAATAACACCACTGGGTCAGAAAATTAAGCAAAAATGCAACACAAAATGCCTGAAACGACTGACTTTTTTTGACATCTTGACTGAAGAGAAAATTATCCATCACACTTTTCATAAATAGGTTCTGGAGTGTTTCTCAGTCCCATAAGACTGCCAGATTAAGCCCCTGAAATTGCAATTCACACACTTTGAATAAACATTTGGTATAAATTCTAGATTTATAATAATAAAAAAATATTCCTGGACTTATAATAAAAATAATAAAAATATCCTAGTATCCACAAAACAGTTCTTTCATAATTCCAAGTTTTTCAAGTTTAACATATTATCATTTATCAGACATTTTCCTATCCCCCTCATGAAATTATGTTCAAAAAGTTTTCATTCCCACTCTGCCAGAACACAATTATTAAATTCAGTAATGCAAAAGCAGCCCACTGGGATTTCTTATACTTGGCTTTTAAGTGGTGCCTGCTATAAGTCACATTCATCACACGAAAGAAGAGCTGTGAAAGGTTCTAAGCTACTCTGAAAGCTAAAAGAAATTCAGAGGTTGACAAGGCCAAATTCGTCCTAAAGTTTGCACCACCCTTACCTTGCCATCCTTACTGGATGCCTAAAAAAGTATCACCTCCATCTCACAGCTGTTCTCAAATCGTTTTCCTTTCCCAGCCCTGATATATGTGTTATGTTTCTCTTTGTAATGTTAAATCTCAGTATACAGCGCAATAATAACACTATGCAATATGTGCTAACACTTCAGAGAAAATCTATGGGGGAAAAACACAGCTATAACAGACACTGAATAACTACTAAAACATTTCACAGTTTTAATAGATTACAGTGCAGTTACAGCACTGGTGAAGTGTACGCTTGAAAGCCAGCTACCATGTAGGACATCTAAAGGACAATCCACTACCATGATGTTCAGCATTAAATTATGCAAGATTTAGGGGAATTCATAATTTTTGAAGATGTGAAGGGAAACCAGACAGTAAATGTCAGAAAAAATATTGGTATTTTATGGCCTTTACTAACTTTAAGACAGACAATTTAAGTCAGTATATTTTATAGCCAGATACAAGAATTAAAATTCAGTTATGCATATACGCATAAGATAAAACTTCTTCATTCTAAAAAGCTGTACAAACCTTTCATGTAATAAGAGTCCAAATCCTTCAAAAAAAAAAAAAAAAAAAAAAAAACCAAACCAGGACTCCTCTTTCTTCCTTTAAGTTTCTATCACTTTAGCTTCACTTCAGCAACCAAGGTATAAACTGCATAGATTCTGCTGCCACAGAAGACAGCAGTAATTTGCACAATTACTTTCAGCATCAAACCTCCAGGTATTTCCTGTCAAACGAGACAGAAAATTAATTTGTGCTCATATGAGCCAAGATTAAGTGTAATACCCAACTTATAACTGGAATTACTTCTGTACTTAGCTCTAGTGACTCAAGTAATCTTGTGACCTCAGTGGGAGCAATTTAGCACCATTTTTAGGTATCTTAGAGCATCTCAGCCATCCAAACAAGAATGCCAGTCATGACAGAACTATGTAAGATCTGGGTCTTTTTGGAGCAACAACTCAAACGTAACCTCAGTTTGGATACCTAATGCCACTCAAAGAAACTTCTCAAATACTTAGCATTACATACATTTGAGGTTTTCTTTGATTGTGCCCTCCCACACAAAAACTGATCAAGAAAAAAAAAAATCTTCCTATCTCATAGTGGTTAGGCTTTTCCCTGAAGGTCACCATTCACATCAGAACAGAAATGTATCTTAGTTTTCAGGCCTACTGTAATTTCTGTAGTGCCAAATACATGCATATGCTCAAGGCTAAACACATCAGATGAACTGGCCAACAGAATCCATCACACAACTCAGTCTTCACAGTTCGCATTCTACACCCACCAAAAAATAACTGTTTCATATCTTTGGATAATTAACAGTTAATTTTCAAACCTTCTGCTGTCTCTCAGCCAAGATTCAAAGGCCTATAAAATTCATAGTTTTACTTAAAAAAAACTTCCCTGAGTAGTAGATTTGTTCACTTATAAAAGAAAAAATCAAACCAAGAACACAAAACCAACAATTTTTATTGCAGATGAACTGCTGATTGCTTCAGAGTAAATGACACACTGAATTTTGAGACTGCAATTTCAGAACCTTTGTAAATGTATCACCTCCCAAGACAGAAGACTACAAGTATCCCATATCCTATGACATTAAAACAAACCAACCAACCAACCAACAAAAAAAACCCAATGGGAAAGTGACAGGTACATTAGAAATGTGCCTTTGTTTTGCCATACAAAATTTATTTCATGCTGCTTTAGCCTATTCAAGGTAAACTGTCAGGATCCTGATGATTCCCAAACTCCTCATAAGTGGCCAGACCCCCACTCCTTACTAACACCTTATCTGGTCATCAGAGGTCTGTTGCCTGACCCTTTGTTTACTTTCACTGGATGTGATCCCGATTCTGGCTTGGCTTTCTAATTTGGGCTCAGATCTGTCTCCTCTCTACAGACTTGCCCAGCACCCAGTGCAGTTACCATTACCACATCTGTTTGGGTGCTGTGGGACTGCACCATTTGTAAGTGAGACCTTCACACTCCCAAGCAATGATAAGTGCTACTTAATAAACAAAATTAAATAGATTTCATTACAAGCTTGCTTCAAATTATTATTAACCTGAGGTTAAACCGTGTACTTCTTCACACTGCTGCTACATCGTAACATACAAATAAAAGGATTCTTACATCTTCATTTGTATGGTACATGGATGCACTTTCTTCCACACAATTTTAATGTGATCAAAAGCTTGTAAATGTTAGCACGTTTGTTCCCGTATCCTCAGTCTTTCAAAAAAACCCATCTTTTGGCTTTTTTTTGTACAGCATTCAGAGAACATTTATTTAGAGAGGACTACTATGACTTCAAAAGCACACCTGACTCTGGATTCAGTTCCAGTTTGTTACTTTTTTTAAAGAAATAAAGAGTAAAAAAAAAAATGCTAAGCTTAGGTAGCTGCTTGTGTCAAAATCTACAGCATTTCATGATCAAGCCAGATAAGTTAATTTCAGTTTTTCCAGCAGATAATTTCCTTTTAGACTTTCAATCAACTATCCAAAATATTGAGCACACTAGATGTTTATGCTTTACCTTTCTCTTTCCAGAGAACACTTTTATTTGATTCAACAGCAAGCAAGAAGCTCTGCTCTAATCTTTTTATTAAAAGGCAAAAGAACAGTCACAGGAAACCTCCCATGCAGATCACAGACAGTCAGTAAAACAAAAATATTTAAGAAAAATAAAGGTTCTATCTTTAGACCTTGTCAACAACTCTTCCACCTGATGCCTTCCCATCCCTTCTCTGCCATACTAATTTGTTATTTCACGTTAGCACAGGAAGCAGCTTCAAAAGCAAAGAAAACAACCAATCACATATCATACATAAAATTATCAAGCAAACACAGAAATACAAGTACATTAGGATATAGGCTTCAGAGTCCATCCGGAAATACTGGTTCTATGCGTAAAGTATCTTAAAACACACAGACAAAACTTAAATACATACATGCATTAAAATCCACTAATTTCAAAGCTGTTTTGCCAACAAGATGGCCATCAACAGCTATAATCAAGCTTTGGGTTATATATGAGGCCTTCTGCCCCTTCAAGTTAAATGTACGGGTAAGTAAAGGTACGCAAGATTATATTTTGTGGGCAGTAGAACGTGACGGAAGTTAGCAAAGACTGAAAAAAGGGAAAAAAGTCTCTGAAAAAGGAAAAGTACACAACTTTCCTGAACCATCTTCTGCAAATAAAGAAATCCAAACAGAGAGTTTCAAGTTACAGAAAAGCTGTTATAGAGTCCTTTTACCATGATGCACTGCAGATGAGAAGCAGAGCATGGATTCTGCCCAACAGTTACAACAGAAGTCTTTCTCTGAAGAAAAACTGGAATAAGCTTTTGCACTGTAGGCAATATCTTCAAAATGGAAGTATAATTGAGGCACGTGCCTAGTTTAGGTCTCACAACCCTACACAGGATCAGTTACATGGTTTGATGAGCACTGCAGAGGCAGCTATACTGCATCTCATGTCCCTTACTGCCGTGGATTTTGCTAGATGTTATTTGAATAACTATTACAATAAGTATGGAAGTAGGAGGAAAAGCATCATGTATTTCTGTTGCTGAAGACACATTCTAGAACAACACCTTTACAGTGCTTGGTGCCAAAAAGAACAGTGTTCACTCAGATTGGTACCAGCCCAAACTCTTTTTGGCACCAGAGTCAACACCAGGACTTGTGTTCATCCAGAAGGTCATTGCATTGTGTACAACAAGTGAAAACAGAATTTAGCCTAAGAAATTCTAGCCTAATATATGAGCATAAAAAATGAACTAATGATTCAGACAGACTCTAATGAACAAATGTCAGGAACGTTATGGTTCCATCATCTATGCAGACAGAAGTATGCTTGAACTGTGGCCACCCATTTTCTAAAAAGCTTAATTATTCCAGTTAACATTCTAAACTCGCTGCCATATACTATAAATGTGCTTTAAAGTGTCTGCAAAAAGTTCAGTAATATTATCGAAGTAGATGGCTTCAGAAGTTAGTTGAACTGGATTCAAATAACAAAGAAAGAAAAGGACAGGAGGGGAAGCATCCAAGGAGGTCAGTTGGTTTTGACAGCTGAAGCCAGTGAAGAAAGAATTCACAGCTGTATTACAAGTCAACAGTGCAAAACCTAAAAGCCTTATAGTACATTACAACAAAACAGTTTGAGATGCAGCACAGAACTCATGTCCAGCCATTGGTACCCTGATTACTTCAGACGTAAGATAAGGGAACCAGTGGGAAGAGGGTGGGAAGAGGTTAGAGAAGAAAAAGAGGCTAAATTCACTAATTCATAAAGCTTAACTATTTGGCTCAATCAAACGAAAGAAAGACTGTAGCAGCGTTACTCCTAGCAAAAAGCTAGAGTCAAAATAAAAAAAAAACAGAAAAACAAAAAAAAAAAAAAAAAAAAAAAAAAAAAAAAAAAAAAAAAAAAAAAAAAAAAAAAAAAAAAAAAAACCCCAACTTTTCTCTTTTTTCCATCGAAATAATGCAAATGAAACTAGACTTGTGTAATTTTAGCTACAGAAGGAAACACGGAACCCTGAAGTCGTGAAACGCTGTTTATTCTCCGCGCCCTGCCCCCATCCCCACTCCGAGCCTCCGTGGCCCGCTGAGGGCAGAGACCCCTGCCCGCAGCTCCCATGGGGCCCTTCCCTCCCCTCCTTCCTTTATTCCCTTCCCCCCTTTCCTTCCTTCCTTGCTTCCTTCCTCCCGCGGGATGCCCACGGCTCGGCGCAGACCGACACCGAGGAAACCTTACGGCCTC
>VZRF01010507.1:268488-279373 GCA_013396875.1 Vireo altiloquus
AGCCCGCCCCCGCCGCACCGACCGGCCACGCACCGCCCAAAATGGCCGCCCCGGAAGTGAAGTTACGGAGGGGCGGCCTTCGAGGGCCCTGGCAGGGAGAAAGGGATGAAGGCGGAGCAGCTGCTCCCGGGGCGGGCGGGGGCAGAGTTCATGCCTGCGCCGCGGCGCTCTCGGGGCGTGGGCGGGCCAGAGGAGGGAGGAGTGCGAGAAGAGCCGGTTCCCAGGCTGGCTGAGGGCTGGGCATAAGCTGTTGTTGGGAGGACGTGTGGCTGCAGGCTGTCGTCGTTCGCAGCTGCCCGTGAGGGCCAATGGGGGCTGTGTCCCTGTGTCCCGCGCCTTCATTGCTTAGCGCTGGCTGCGAGCTGTGGAGGAAGGAGGCCCTGGGCTCGCCGGCGGGGCAGCTGGCCCGGTGTTGGCGCGGGTGTCCCAGCCCCAGCCCTCCGCGATCCTCCGTTCCCGCACCCCTCGGAGCCGGTCGGGACAGCCGGCCTGGTTTGGGGAGTGACGGAGACGTGAGAAGGTGGTCAGAAAGCCTTACCTGGTAAAACGCGAGTTAACTCTCTCGTTCCCTCCTCCTGTTGGCATGGTAAATAGTTTACCCAGCTTGTGGCTGCTCAGGTGTCTTGCACAAAGGTTCTACAAGGGCGGTAGGTAAGGGACGGCTTTGAACCACGGTCAGAAAATCCCGCTTCGATGGGAGAAAGCATAAAAATGGCCTCTTGGAATTACTCCTCAACCATTTCCAACAGTTCAGAAGACTTTCTGAATACTTCCTCAGAAATGCCAACAGTGCAGTTTTGAAGAACCTGGTCCAAAAGATGCAAATAAATGCAAAGGAGCACCTTTGGTTCTGAGCTATGGTTGAAATGTGAAATTAAGTGCTCTTCATACCAAAACTCTTCAAGTCTACATTGATGGAACACCTTCAAAACCAGCAAATCCTGAATGTCTGTATGTGCTTTCTACAGAAATTTTTTGAACTTTCATTTAAATCCAAAAAATAAAAAAGAGGTTTGAGGCAAGTCAGATAAAATTAGTTTTCTATGACAGTAAACCTTTTTTGCTACTCGAATGTGCAAGTTTTTCCCCACGTAATAATCTAGGCTAACTGTGAGGCACACTAGTGTTAGCACTTCTGTAATTTTTAATAGCCCCACATATATCATTACACTGATCTTTACGCTGGCAGATGGGGCTGTTCTATCAACGGGTCAGGAAGAATCCTACATGTACATGAGAATTGATTTTGCATGGATCAGTAGAGAAAGCAATACTTGCTTCAAGGTCTACTCTGATTTATGCAGCAGTTTCTCTGTTTTGTTAAAGGACTATCAGACACAAAATGGTATGGAAATGGGACAAATCATAAAAGCATAGCTTATAAGCAAAACACTTTCAACTTTTGGGTTGCTATGAAGTGTAAAATACTTTAAAAAAATTAAATGGCAGCTGTTGCACAATCAACCAAAGTACATTACAGTATTAGTCCCAACCATACATATAATTCAGTTATGGTGACAGCTCATTAAGTCATGTTGTTTTCCAACATTCACCCATGGCTCAATATGTCATAGCTCAATATATGCTGGCAGTCCAAATGCTGTGTGCACTGACAACTGTATATTTGCTTCTCTTTGAGCTAAACATGAATGAATGAATGCATGCAATGCATGAATGTATGAAGGTTTGGCTGAAAAGAATGTATTTTCCTGGCTGCTGGTGCTTCAGATAATATATTTGACAATGTGACATTTCTCTGATAATAATTTGTGCTCAGTTACAGAGGAATAATCTCGTCTCGTATGCCTTTCAAGGCAATTATGAAACTGCAATGGGATGTTTTCTTTTGAAAGAATAGTAAGTACTTTACAAAAATACTGGCATCCAGTCACTAGTGAGGTTTCACAGGGCTCTATCCTCTTCAACGTATTCATTCTCTTGGACAGAGGGAGGATTCAAAGGAACATCAAATTTGCCGACAACATTAAACTGGGAGGAGCTGTTGACTCCTTTGAGGGCAAAGAGATCTCAACGAATTAGAGAGATGGACAATCACCAACCATGTGAGGTTTAACAAGGGCAAGTGCTGGATTCTGCACTGGAATGGGGCAAGCCTGGATGTACAGACAGACTGGGGAATGAGAGGCTGGAGAGCAGTGCCATGGAAAGGGACCAGTGGGGTCCTGGTGGATGGCAAGTTGAACACGAGTCAGCAGTGCCCTGGCAGCCAGGAGGGCCAACCCAGTCCTGGGGTGCATCAGGCACAGCATCACCAGCCAGGCAAGGGAGGGAATTGTCCCCTCTGCTCTGCACTGGGGCGGCCTCACCTCGAGTGCTGGGGCAGTTTTGGGTGCCACAGGACAAGAGAGATATAAATCTGTTGGAGAGTGTCCAAAGGAGGGCAGCAAAGATGGTGGAGGGTCTGGAGGGGAAGCTGTATGAGGAGCAGCTGAGGTCACTTGGTCTGTTCAGCCTGGAGGAGAGTGAGGAGAGACCTCACTGCAATCTGCAAGTTCCTTGTGAGGGAAGAGGAGGGGCAGACACTGATGTCTTCTTTCTTATGACCAGTGACAGGACTCAAGGTAATGACATGAAGATGAGTCAGGGGATGTTTAGGTTGGATATTAGAAGAAGAGTCTTCACCCAGAGGGTGGTTGGGCACTGGAACAGGCTCCTGGAGAAGTGGTCACAGCACCAGCCTGACAGAGTTCAAGAAGTGTCTGGACAATGCTCTCAGGCACATGTTGTGACTCTTGCAGTGTCCTAGGGCCAAAAGTTGGACTTTGATGATCCATGTGAGTTCCTTCCAAGTAAGAGTGTTCTATGATTCTGTGATTAGAAGGTAGAACATTGGTAGCATGTAAGTGCTACCAAATTCTACTATTAAGTGCTACCATTCTACTATAGGTGTTAACTTTGCAATGTACCAACTGGCTGAAAGCTAATAGAAAATGGAAATTAATTTATCTGTCCAGCCAATTGAGTAGTTTTTACTGTACACATGGGCAATTTAACTGGTCATCATTTGATGCTGAGGGTTGACATTGTCATTTTCCTCATCTTCCACAAGTGAAAAAGATTGAGAAAAGGTGTGGGGAATATGCTTTCTTGGTTTCAAATCAACTATAAACAGTTTGCAGAGTTTGAGAATTAGAAAAGAGACATGATTAGCCAAGGATGCCCTCCCCTCAAAAAACCCCTCTTGACATTGTGATTTCCAAATGGTAGAATTTAATCTGGGTTTGGTTTTTTTTTTAGAATTACATACTTGCAGTTAACTGTTTCTAATTCTGTTACAAGAAATAGCTCATAAATCCATCAATGTGATTTCTAAAATGCTAGTAAGTTTATTGAAAAATAACTCTTAGTGGAGAATGGGTGAATTTATTTAGACAAAAATGTCTTTCTCGAAAATTCCTAGCCTTCTGGAACTGGTTTAATTCAATGCTTTTTAATAACTCGGAACTGGAGGCCTTCTTAGCAAACAGAATTATCTTAATCTGAATTGACTGTTTCCTCAGAAAGAGGAGTTCAAGCTGCTTCTGTGAGTTCTGTACTTGGATACTTATGTTTAAGAAATCTTGTGTAAAGAACTGACTTGATATTATTTTTTCAAATCCTGGTTCCCTCCACTTTCTATGACTCTTGGGATTTACAATGTTTGTGCCAACCTCAGATGGTGGTGAGGAGTGCTCAGACCAGCTGACAAGAACATCCACCAGGTTTTTTGAGTCTAAAATGTTCAAGTGCTGAGTAGACAACCAAGTTGTCTGTCTTGATCAGCAGTCTGCTCTAATGAAATAGATCCATTTTACAGAGAATGGACCTTCAAATAATAAATCCAAGCTGTAACAGAGACCTTTAACTCGTTAACTCTTGTAAAGAGTGTTTCCTCTCATAAAGTAGAGCAGTCTTTCCAGCATCAAATGCCAGCATGATGGTTAGAAGAAAGCAGAGGTGACAAGTGTCTATGTGCCACATGAGCAGCACTATGGCTGCAGAAGTTGGGCAGAATTACTGGCATGAAAGACTGGACAACTGCTAGAAACTCACATAGTAGAAATGAGGAGTAGAATGCTGTGGTAGTATAAGTACAGGTTACAACTTCAAATTAGATCATGTGCAGATACCAATTGTAAAGTCTTGCAAAAGTTTAGGCAGAAGACACCTAGTCTGTTAGGTAAAACTTTACCTGAAGAGTTATTCAATAGTAGCTCCTGGAACAATTTGAAATAGCAAGAACATTTTTCTATGCTTTACTGCAAAGACATTTACTCACAAAATGCTGGAAAGATTTTAACTTTAGGGGAGGGAAGAAAAGTGTGATAAACAGGCATTTCAATGTAATACTTGAAGATGATAAGCTGCATTATTTCCCAAAATCTTTTACATTAATTTAAAAGAAAAATACATGGAGAAAATAGGAGAAGGGTCAGAAATCACAGCAGCATGCAGAACTATACATGCAGACTCCCATTTCACCTCTCCGTCTAATAATCAGTGAAGTCCCAATTCCACAAGATAATAATTCCAGTTTCACTGTGAGGGTGGCTGAATCAAAATGTCTTTGTTTCCAGCATACAGAGTGTTGAGCTAATATAAGCTTGTTTTAATAGTCTGAAGTTGTAGCATTAGTATTTTTCTGGCAGTGGGGCAGCTTTGGCAGTTCTACTGTCAGAAGTTACACTAGCACTTTTTTTGAGTAGAACCAGCTTAGTTGAATTGCAGGAGGCAGTGCGTGTCTAAGCCAAGCCCCTGGAGTCACCTAGCAAGGGCAACAAACAGTGAATGCTCACAGGCTGGTGAGCACCTTGCCCTTCTTAGGAGAACCCTGACTACTTTCTGAAGCCCTACACTTAGATTTTCTCACTGTATTCCAGAATTGTAGCAGGATATTTGGAATTCTTCTGTAAAGAGCTCACCTCTTTGGGAGGAGAAGAAGGATTTTCAGGGCAATAGCTCATTTGCAGAAGGGAACAGTGTAAGTGGTGCTCAGCCAGACTGCAGTCATTCTGCCAAAAGCCAGCCTAGTACTGCCAGGAATCTCGTGCCCTGCATGCCTATGCTCTACGCCACTCATGCTGTGGTTCTTGCTGCCCTGTATACCGTCCCAGACCCACACTGAGGTAAGAACATATAAATCCAGACAGTGTTCCTCATGCCCCTCAGGAGGATCAGAACTGAACTTTACAGCAGAGAACCAATTTCTTGTCTTTGCTTCTTAGAGTAACTGATTTCACTGGTGTCAAGGTGGTGTAAGAGCATGCTGTGTATTAACAAACTCACGCCAGTTTTGGCTTCAGTTAAGAATCACTTTTGCCGACTTAGAATGACATTGCTCAATGTCATGTTATTGGAAACAAAGGTTATATGAAAAGTAAAAGCTGTCTCCAGTGGAGCCATTAGATGCTGCTGCTCTCCTTATTCTCTTTAGTTCTATTGTCCTCCATCTATTCTGGGACACTACAAAAAGTAAATCATCAGCAAACCATCCTTCCCTCTATTTTTATCTCATGGACCAGTTGCTTGTCTTCATGTAAGGAGTAGAGCCCTTCTCCCATGACAGGGATTGTCTGCATTTTAGGAATGTGCAGGCACATCATAGCTATGTGAAGACACAAGGTGTCTTCATTCTTCTCCCTGACTGAATTTGTCTGCCTGTTTCCTGTCCCGCAGACAGTAAAGGTTAGAGCCCAGCAATCCCTTGTCACTGGCCAAAACAGTAGGATGTAATCATGTAACAAAAGTTACTCCTGTTGGAAGAAGACCTATTTATTTGTCTAGCTAGGGGACAGAACACTAGCAATTTTCACCTCCTTTCTAAAGAGTCATGACAGGTGAGGATGAAGCCACATACTGCCACAAATGCTAGCTTTACAAGGATGGCTAATCTATCATGGAAGCCAGCACGTGGGAGCAGTGAATAGTAAGCTGCAGTCATGAGGGAAGATGTGACAAAGCAAACACATGCTGTTTGGGAGTGAGGAGAGCATTCCAAGCAGCTTTGGAGTGAAGCCAAGCAGCACTAGCAGTCTCTTCTGCTTGCATGTGTTCCCTGTACCAACTTGAGAGTGGGAGGAAGAGCAGAAGCTAAGGAAAGTGATAAAAGAGCTGTTTGAGCCAGTGAGCACATCTCAGTCTGTCTTACCACTGTGTTTTCTCTTGCTCTATTATACTGCAGATGCTTGTCCTCTGTGGCTACTTTCTTACACCTCCCCAACCTCTCCTCATATCCACACCCCTTAATACCAAGTACACAGGTAGACATCAGTGGGAATTGTCTAGACAGTGGTGCAACTTCCGCTATGATCCCCTCCAGCCAAATGATCCTGGCAAATAACTTTTCAGTGTGTCTCTTATCCTTTCCATTTTAAAATTGTACTTTTGTAGTTGAATGTAAATAGTAGTTGAACATAAATGAACATAATGAACATAAACAGATTATTTTATGTTTTGCATTGCTTTTAATCACTTGTATTTTCTTCACTGAGTGATTAGTAAGTTGTAATTATTAAGTTATTAAATACCAATTAGAAATTATTGAATTGCAATTCTGGGGTCTGAAAAATAATTCAAAACTGTGGTCTTCAAATGTCAGGAGTTCTGAACAAATTAAAAAAGGATAAAAGATGAAAAACAAAAGATGTGGGGAATTACAGTGTTTTGGTTTCAATTCAACACCACATAGTTTTATTGAACAAAAATGGGATTTTGCATAAAATAGCTCAGAGTGCATTCTTCACAATTTGTTTCTCCTGATTCTGTTGCACAGGTGCAAATAGTTTCTTCACACGAAGCATAGCAATTGTGAATTTTTGGCTTGATGTAGCGTGGTGTCCTTCCATCTCTACAGATGCTTATTCTCCCTGTTTGTGACCATTAGTGGACAAGAAGTCTCACGCCTGGCACAGAGAGTCTTGATTCAGTTGTGTCAGGACACATACAGCTGTCATCAGGCAAGAATCCATGCCTCTGCTGCTGCAGTCCCCATCAAAAACAAAAGTAGCATATTGCGTTTGCAGTGCTGAATGGTGAACTGGCAGTGGGCAGTGATTTAAGTACAGGTTTCGTTCTGTAGGAATGAAAGTAGGAGAACTCCAATATGATACACAGAAGGCCAGCTCCTCCAAAGAGTGGAGTCCACAAGGAGTCCCAGAAGGAAAGATGATGAACATTGAATGGCTGCACACAAAGCGGTAGAGTACCAAGCTTCTCACCATCCAGGAACCTCCATGATTAGCTCTTGCTAAGTGAGCAGCAGTGTTGGAAAAGTGCCCTTAGTGACTTTAACCTGTATTCCAAGGCAATACAACAATGCAGAAGTGCATGCATCCCACAACAGTTGTAGACAAAAAGGGAAATTTAAGACAGTCACACATAGTTTGCAGCTAAGTCATGGATATAAAAAATAAAATTATTAAATCTAAGGATCTACTGGTAAAATTCATCTTGCAGATTATCACACTGCTTGAAAGATACAGTGTGGTGTAGTTATTCTGAAGGCTGTAACAGCAGACATGAAGTGAAGCTGACAGAAGGATACATAAATAAACAAACATTAAATAGGAAAGATACAGAGTTGAAGGAAAAATGGACAGATTTTGGTTCAATGAAAGGAGTGATTCCCAGAAATTATATTAAGTAGAAGGAGCAGAGATGACAGTAAACCATAAGTTAGGTATCCAAATATCCCAGTTTGGTAGAACTATTTTTTTAACAGCATAGAGTATTTTTCTTGTTTTTCTCTGCTCAAACTTTATTCATTGCATTTTTTTTAGGGCAGTGACAGAAACAGAAAGAGGGTTCTATCACATCTAATAGGTACACGACCTAAAGCAGAAAGTATCTATTCTATTGCATGGCAACTCTGTTTTATAAAATAAGCTACAGGAACTACAGCTTTCAAAAATCTCCACAAATCTCTACAGTCTTCTTTTTGTGATCAAAATCAGCTGATGGCATATATATAATGTAGACATTGTTCTCTCCTTTTCAGTAGTTGATGCTCTCATGGGAGTTTACTGTAGGGTTTAGGAAAACACATTCATTTAACACTTGACTTTTGAAAAATCAAATGTATCTTACTTGCATACTGTAAAGGTGTGCATGCACTGAGCAAGCAGTGGGAATGGACACAGGAAATAGCTCTGGAAGTTTCTGATAGCTCTTCATGCACACAACTGTAAACTCAGCATAGTTTGAAATAGGAGAGATTTATTGCACACGGGTTCATATAAAAAAAACTTACATTTTTTTAAATAAATAACTTGTTTCTCTGAATTTTCCCTTTGACATACATAACATGTTATTAATCAGATCCTTAGAAGAAGCATTTTGGTAGAACTAAAAAAACCCACCCACTCATTAATTTCAGAGGCTACTTTTCAGAAGGGTCAAATTATGGATTTGAAAAATGACAGATTTCAGCATGCAGAATAGGCATGAGGAAGAAGAAATATAAATTAAGTGTTTCTTAAACTTATGCCTGCTCAGATTTAAAATCTAATTAGAAAAGGAGTATATTTGATGTTAAAAATGCAGCAATTGCTCTTTTTAGTTACGGTATCTCAGTGCATGCTTTCAAGACAAAAAGTATTGTTTCTTTAAAGCATCACAGATCTCTAGAGAAAAGGATTTCAACATTGGTTTGATTTTGTATTGATTCATTATTAGAACATATTTATTTTAAAAAGTGGGGGTGGGAGATAGCAGTATATCACTAAATTTAGTTGGTGGAAAGAAAGAGAACTCAAGAACCAGATTAGTTGTTTTGTGTGACCCTGATATGTTATTTACAACAGTGTTTTCATTAAAATCTTTAAAATGTTAAGTTACCAAAAGCTAGTTAATTCAATGGTTGATACAAGCATCACTGAAAGCATATCAAAAGTGGGGAAAAACCATCTCTACCTTTTCTGCCTTGAGAAAAAGCCTGTCTCTCTGAAATGTTGCATAGAAGGAAAGCAAAACAGCATTACTAGCTCAAAAGTTTATAGTTATTCAGGAGGTTACATGCTAAAAACCCCTGCAATTCATGAGGAAGAATTTTCTTATTAGGGTCACATCTCTTTGTCCCCCATTTAAAATAAATAAATGCTTTTTCTATAGTTTCAAAAGTACCTGTTTACATTAAATTGAAGAATTAGCTAAGGATGCCCATTAATCTTCATTCCAACCCATTGCCTTTATTGACCATACAGCCTTTTATGTGCATAAGATAATTAAAAATTCCACCAAAAATACTTTTGAATGGTGATAAACTTTAACATGATCTGAAATGAATCCAGAACTTCACAAAAGTGCTTGACATTAAAGGCCATGGCACCAGTGCTGAACAGCTGTTGGTAAGCATGCTAAAGTAGAATCCCTATTCCCTTCGAAATACTGGAGTTCAAATGTGCAGCAAGCTCTATCCCATACCTGAAAATTCAAAAACTCATAACCTAGAAGTTGTAAATGTTAAATCATCATTCTGGTGTGGGAGGTGGTTTTATATTTTGTTCTATGGTTTTGTACTTTACAGCTGTTGTATTCTGTATCGGCTCACTTAGTGTTAAGTTGTAAGGCTGTACCCTTCTCAGTCCTTGTTCCCATAGCAACCCTGTTCTTTCCCCAGTTTGTCATTCACCCTTTGGTCTCTCCCCTTCCTCCGCCCACTAGGCGGAGGATCCCTGTCACTCTCCACCCGTTCCCCTCCCAAGGGGCGGAGTGATCCTGTCAATCCCCCTAAACCCTTGCCTCCAAGTCCAGAACCTTCCATCCTACTCGGTTCCCCATTGGTTTGTAGTACTGTGTCCCTCCCCTGCTCACCCCCCAATGGTTCTTTCCCCTGCCAATGTGGCTTGGATCCACCCCCTGAGCCAATCAGAGTTGGGCTCATGCTCTCCACCCTCTCCCTTTAAAACCCTGTTCCCAGACCAGCCCGGGGTCCTTTTGGGCTGGCTCCTTGGTGGCACCATCCCCCATTAAAGAGCTTGTTCCAGAAGGATCCATCGTGCGTGTCTTCACTCGCCGGCGACCTCCTTACTACAGCTAGCTAGGGTGAGCACTGCAGTTCCTGTCTTCCCCACCCCTTGGCGGCTCCACCGGACTTGCTTCCGGAGGACGTCTCTTGCCCGCGGGAGACGAGGGAACAGACACCCTCCGTCGCAGCAAACCCCGCAGTTTGGCGCCCAACGTGCCAAAACCGGGAAGGTCACATCAAGAGACGCACTCCGACGCCTGGTGAGGCCGGAGGGAGTCGTCCAGTTGGGACCAACTCCGCTTGCCGGAGCCGCCGATTTGTGTCCGGCTGCGCCTGCAAGCGCGCCCCGCGAACAAGATCCAGCGGGAAGAGGCGAGTGCCTGGTGGCGCTTTTGTTGTCCCTGCGACCCGAGGAAGCTTGCCTGAGAGCGGCTTCGAAGAAGTTCAGCGGAGAGCGACTTCGATTTGTGAGTTGTACGCGCGGTTCAGGGACCCCTTTACCCCTTTCCTTTAACGTTTTAAACCACCAGGAGTTTTTGAGGGTCCAAAAATGGGAGCAAAACTCTCAGGACCCCAGCGCGATGTTTATTACTCCCTCTCCTCACTGTTGAAGGAGAATGAGGAGAAGTTTTCAAAAAGTTTATTAAAGCGTTTTGTTCGCTGGCTTTTCTTTGCTTTTCCGGGGATTGATTTAGAAAAAATTAAACCAATTGACTTTTGGGATTCTGTGGGAGAGAAATTGACTTTATATATGGAAAATGGGGAATCCCATCTTTCTAAATTTGGACCTCTCCTGATTTTAATCCATGCGGCTGTCAGGAGAAGAGACAAAAGGGAAAAGAAAAGCAAAGAAAAGTCCAAAAGTTCAATCTCCATAGTTGATACCCCTACTCCTTCTCTCCCTGCCACTCCTAAACCCTC
>VZRF01010511.1:11898-27624 GCA_013396875.1 Vireo altiloquus
CATCCTGGGGTCTTCAACAGCATCCTGGGGTCTTCAGCAGCATCCTGGGGTGTTCAGCAGCATCCTGGGGTCTTCAGCAGCATCCCAGGATCAAGGGATCTTGAGCAGCATCCCGGGGTCTTCAGCAGCATTCTGGAGTCTTCAGGTGCATCCTGGGGTCTTCAGCACCATCCTGGGGTCTTCAGCACCATCCTGGGGTCTTCAGCAGCATCCCAGGATCAAGGGATCTTCAGCACCATCCCGGGGTCTTCAGCAGCATCCTGGGGTGTTCAGCACCATCCTGGGGTCTTCAGCACCATCCCAGGGTCTGCAGCAGCCTCCTGGGCTCTTCAGCAGCATCCCAGGATAAAGGGATCTTCAGCAGCATCCTGGGGTCTTCAGCAACCTCCTGGGATCTTCAGCAACATCACAGGATCGAGGGATCTTAAACAGCATCCCAGGATCAAGGGATCTTGAGCAGCATCCCGAGGTCTTCAGCAGCATTCTGAAGTCTTCAGGAGCATCCTGGGATCTTCACCAGCATCCCAGGGTCTTCAGCAGCATCCCGGGATCGAGGGATGCTCTGCACCTTTTCAGTAATCAAATCTGTTTGGCCCTGAAGGAGCCTTGCCAGTAGGGCAGGGCCTGGGCAGTCTCTGTGGCTGCTCCCTGCCGAGGTCTGCTCACATCCCTGTGCCTGGTGGTGCCTCTACCTGGGCTTAAAATTAAACCCAAAACATGATTTATGGGGAAAAGGGCTTTTAACCTCAGTAGTTATTTAAGGATTCTTGGGTCTGACAGCACTTGGTCCAGGTGGAATGCCCCAAAAATGCATACATTTATCTCACACCAAAACACACACAATTATAGGCCTTGCAAAATTAACATATTTATCAAAGATTCCCCAGTGAGAGGCTGGAGTGAAGCCCTCGTTGTGAGGAACCTTCCCCCTGGCTGGGCCTGTCTGAGGTTCCAAAATGTGTTCTGGAGAGGCCCTTGGTGTCTGGGGCTCCCAGGATGTTTGCTCTCCTGGTTTAACGGTGCCGTGGGGCTGAGCTGAGTTATCAGCCTTGGGAAGTCACAGTGTGTGGGCTAAAAGCACTGAGAATGCATCAAACTGTATAAAAGGGTGTATGAGAGAGGTATGAAAAAAGAAAATGCAAAAAATCATTCTGGCATCACTGGGAATGGTGTCAGGATCTGGGTAGAGCCACCCTGTCCCTCACGGGGAGTCTCCAGCACAAACACCCTGATGGAACTCCAGAGCTTTTCCAAGCAATCATGGAAGTTGTGCAGGGTGGGAGCCAACTCCCATCTCTTTCAGCATCCACTTACTCTCCTCGCCAGAGCTTTTTGGAAACCCTTAACCGGTAGCTTTGAAGCATTTGGAAAAAAATTGGTTTCCCCTCTTCATTGATGTACTGTCTCTTTTTTCTGCCAAAACCCACAAATTTCGTTTGCCAAAATAAAAACCCACCAGCGTATGAAAGCAGAGCTCATCCCCCAGGGAGGGCAGAGCTAGCAAGTGAGAGCTGACAGAAATAGAAAAGCTTCCAGGAAATAATATCTTCAGTGCTGTTTTATCTGCTCCATCATCCTGCAGCCGGGAGAGACTTTACCAGGGTCCAGATGAGCCCAATTAAAGCTCTCTGATTTTCACAGACCTCTCCAGAAAACACGTGGAGTGCAGCAGCCACGGGGAACTTGTGGAGGCTGTGCTGCTGCTCCCTCCCTCCTCTGGTGACAGTGACAAGCCTGGCTGGGATTTTGGGATTTGCTGTGGGGCTTGTTCCAGGTCCCACGTTGCCCTGGGGAGCACAGAGGTGTCCTCCAGACCTGGGAGGAATCCATCAGCTGTCTGCAGTTCCCTAGGGAGGACAGCAGGCCTGTCCCACCAGCTTTGGGGTGGTAGGATTGACCCTACTGGGCTGGAATTTGGGGCTGGGAAAGCCAACCCACTATGGCCACTCAGCTCTCCAGGGCTTTTCAGCAGGATTTTTTCATTTTTTCAGGGCAGGTAGAAGGGAAAAACACAAAAGAAAACCCTCCCAAGGCATCAGGAGCAGGGTCCCCTCCCTGGTGACTTGAGGTGACGTTGTGGGAGGGGGATTGGAGCCACAGGGACCCTCTCTGCCCTGCTGTGGGTGTGCAGGAGGGTGACAGCAGCCCCAGGCAGCCCAGCAAGAGATGGCTCAGTGCCCCCACACCAATCCCTGATTACCCTGGGCAACCTCCAGCTCCCAGCCCCAGTTTCCAATTAACCTTTCCCACTGGTTTCCAGCTTCTCCCCGAGCAGGGACTGGGAAAAACCTGGCAAGTCTGACTTGCTGGGCTGCTTTTAGAGGGTGCCAGGCGTGCCCTTCTGTGCCCTGTGCTCAGCCCAGGGGGTGAACCCCCCTCCACAGCAGCTTTCCACCCTGGAAGGAGCTCTCTGGGGAGATGGGCAGCAGGTCGGGCTGGGAAAGCCCAGCTAGGACACGTGTGCTCCTTTATGGCTCCGGAGGGAACGTTTCTCATTATCTCTGCTCGCAATTTAATTAATCTGCATTCAGTAATGAACCTTGAAATTTCAATTAAAAACATCATTACTAATCAGGACGGGATTCAAAACAGTCAAGGGCTCTCGATAGCTGCGCAGCGGCAGCAAGTTTGGGGTTGTGTGCTGCCATCTCTCCTTTTTGGACACGGACCCAGGGTGGTTTCTGCTCCTTGTGCCTCTCCCCCGATGCTGCAGACACAACTGACATTCCCTTTCTCCCAAAAACCTCCAAAATAAACCTCCCAAAAAACGGGAAGTCACCCAGAATTACCAGCAGGATGAGCACCTCCTGCCTTGTCCAGAGATGGATGTGGATGCCCTGGCTGGGCCCCACAAGGGTGGTTCATGCCCAGGCTGCTTTTTCTTCTCAATCTCTCATCTCAGGACAAAATAACAAAAGACTTCGGTGCTGCTTCAGGTTGTTTATTCTAAGTTATCAAAGGTTCAGGAGCACAGAGTCACCACTGATTCCAGGTGCCAAAATGGCCATAGATACACAGTACAGAGGGTTTATATAAGGTTTATCAACAAATAGAAAGATTCTACATACATTATTTTGTTTATAAGTCCAATAACTATCACTATTATTAACAGGTCTCTTCTAAACTAAATTCTCTCTACCAATTGCTACATGATAGGAACTGAGGTCACAGAAAAGGGAAGAAGAAGGAGAAGAGGGAAGAAGGAGAAGGACAAGGCACTGACACCCTAAAATCTCCATCTTGGTCCCATAGTAATATATGAGGCAATTCCTAAAACTACAAACCCATTTTTCTGTGGCACATCAAACATTCAGCTTCTCATTTCTTTGGTGTTTGCTGATCACCCAGCAGTGGGGGCAGCCTCTCCCAAGGGCTCATCTCAATGGCAAAGCCTTCTTGTGGGGCTTTGGGGATAAATTTGGTCCCCAGGAGAACAGGCAAAGCTGTTTGACTTTGCTGGTCTCCAGCAATGGAAACCCAGGGAAGGGAGCCCTGCTCTGGCAGAGCATCCCAGGAGCCGCGGGACTGCAGCTCTGCAGTGTCAGGACAGCCTGACCCGAGCCGGGCACCTCCCCATGCCTCAGGGATCCTCCTCCGGCCGGCTGCATGCGGTCAGTCTCGCCCTGCTGCTCCCCAGGATTGTCCTTCCCGTGCCTGTAAATCCTCGGGCACGGAGGGAACGCAGCCCTTCCCCCGGCTCCGGGAAAAAACGGGAGCGTGGTGGCAAATCCGTGGGAAAAAACAGCGAGGGAGGAAGGGGTGGAAGAGGGGTGAATGCTGTGCACCCCGAGAAAGAATAATAACTGGAAAGAATAACGAACGGATCGGCTGGAAGAGGATAAAATGAACATTTTTGGCTTGTCTCAGAGGAAAGCCACACCCCCAGCGAGGTTGTAGGAGGGCGAGGAGAGCTCGGGAGGGGCACAGGAGACACGGGGGTGGGTGCCAGATGTCCTTCCGAGAGAAGGGCAGCCAGGGGAAGGCCGAGCTGTGGTTTTTAGCAGCTCCCCCAGCTTTTGGGCTGTGCTTTCCAGGTGTGTTATTCCCCAGATCCAGCTGCAACCCTTCTGTAAATCCCACAGCAGGCTGGATTACCCCACCCGGGATGGATCTGTGGGACCATGGTGGCCAGCCCTGCACCAGCCCAAAGCCCTTTGTGACCTCTCAGCTCCCACGAGGGAGCACAAATGGCTCCCTGAGGCCCTCCATGGATAGTCCAGAGCTGTGAGCACAGAGAGAGGATGGAGGTGTGAGCACAGCTCTGTGGAGTGCAGGTAAAAGTCACCCCAGCTGCCTCCCCGAGGAAAAGGAAAAGGGTAAATGGCAGCTCTGAGATAAAACCCCTCCTAACTCCACGTGCTGTCTCCAAAGCCTGGCTAGCCTGCAGCCAGGATAATTAGATTTAAGCCGCAGAGGTAAAACTCACAGGATAAATTATTAATCACAGGTTGTTTGCCCAGGACCAAGTGAGGAAGGAGGGAGCATTCCAAAAGCTCCACGAGGCAGCAGCTCAGCAGCATTTCTACTGCTTCATCGAAAGATGAGGGGCAAGCACAGCACCCCACAGCTCCCAGAGATATTCTCCTCATTCTTGGGTTAAAAATGGGATGGGAGATGTCCTCTTCACGTGCAGTGGAGGGATGGGACAAGGGGAAGGGCTTTCAGCTGAAGGAGGAGAGGTTAAAGTTGGATACTGGGGAAAAGTTCTTCCCTGTGAGGGTGGGCAGGCCCTGGCACAGGGTGCCCAGAGCAGCTGTGGCTGCCCCTGGATCCCTGACAGTGCCCAAGGCCAGGCTGGACATTGGGGCTTGGAATAACTTGGCACAGTGGGAGGTGTCCCTGCCCATGGCAGGGGTGGGATGGGATGAGCTTTGATGCCCCTTCCCACACCAAGCACTCCATGATGCCCAGCATGGCTGTGCCATGGCTATGCAGGTGCTCCCCAAGCATCTCCCCGAAAATCCCAGCTGGCACAGGCTGAGCATGGCCCTGGTGGGGCTCAGTGAGTGCAGGGTGAGGTCTCAGCCCCCTTTGGGGCCTCTCCAGCTGCTCTGTGCCCTCGGTTGTGGCTGTGTTTCCCCAGGACCTGCCCACCCTCCCCGTGAGCCAGGCTGGGCTCAGGGCTCAGGGATGTTCCCTGGCACAGAGCACTGGGGTAATTTTCTGTGGGGCCCACACCCAGGATTATGGCTTTGAGAAAAGGAGGAAACACGGGAGCTTGGCTCAAAGGAACACACTAATTACCTGAGCAGGAAGAAAAAGGAACCTTTTCTTTCCTGGTAGAAAGCATCTGATAAAAGCCTGGGACCAGTGGTATTTATATTAGCAGATTTTACATCCTCCTTGTGTGTACTTGGACTGTGAGATATAAATCAAAGCAGGGGTTCATTCCAAGAACAGTTTATTTTTATCAGAGAAGTATGTGCTGGCAAACCAGATCCCGGTATGTTGATTCTGTTGGTTAGGTGTGATTTATAATCGTTCCTATTGTTTTATGGCGTGTTTCACTTAATTCATCCGAGCCAGGGGTTTAGGGTTTTTTTTGTTTCTCTCCGTTTCGTCTCTGTTTTCTTACAGGTGGTTTTGCATTTCAGTGGTTGGCTGCAGCCTTGGAGCTCTTTAATGAGAAGGAAGAGCCTAAAACCATGAAAATGAATCCTAAATGGGTTTGCAGTCAAACATCTCCGTCTCTAAATGGACTTGTGCGAGGCAGAGAGCACAGAGTGCTCCTCGAGCTCTCAGTGCTCCCTAAGCAGGGCGAGCCCTGGGCAGAGTTTGGGAAGCAGCTGCACCCCTGGGAGCTGCCAGGAGGCATCTGCAGCAGGGGAGGCAAAGCCACAGAATCCCGGGGATATCCCAGGCTGGAAGGGCCCCAGGGGGGTCAGGGAGCCCAGCTGCTGGCCCTGCACATCCCAGGAATGCCAGTGTGCCGTGTCTGCTGCTGTGTGCTGGCACTGGCAGGCTCCAGAGCCTTCCTTTGGCTGATTCGGCACAAGATTATTCGTGAAAATTATCATCCCGAGGTGTTGCCTTTCCCTGGGCTTAAAATTAAAACCAAAACATGATTTATGGGGAAAAGGAGTTTTTACCTCGGGGTTTATTTCAGGATCCTTGGGTGCAGCACTTGGTCCAGGTGGAATGCCCTGAAAATGCATGTACACCTCACACCAAAACACACACAATTATAGGCCTTGCAAAATTAACATATTTATCAAAGATTCCCCAGTGAGAGGCTGGAGTGAAGCCCTCGTTGTGAGGAACCTTCCCCCTGGCTGGGCCTGTCTGAGGTTCCAAAATGTGTTCTGGAGAGGCCCTTGGTGTCTGGGGCTCCCAGGATGTTTGCTCTCCTGGTTTAACGGTGCCGTGGGGCTGAGCTGAGTTATCAGCCTTGGAAAATTAAAAGTATGAAGGCTAAAAGCACTGAGAACACATCAAACTGTATAAAAGGGTATGTAAGAGGGGTATGAAAGAAAAAGGGCATCAGAAGTGTTTCCTCACCCAAAGGCAAATCCATCAGGGTGAAGGGATGTGGCTGAGAGCAGAGGGTGGGGAAGCACCTTGTGCCTGCAGAGGAACCTCACCTGGAAGGGGAAAGGTGTCCCCAGGATGCTCCTCAAGGTCCCTTCCAGCCCAGCCCAGGGTGAAGAGCCAGGGAAAGGCTGAATCCAGCTGTGCCCAGCATCCCCTCAGCTCTGCCTGCAGCTCGGTCCTTGGACAGCTCTGCAGTGGAATTTCGGGAATTTCAGCAATTCCCTAAGCCTGGGCTCTGCTGGCAGCTCGGTGGCAAGGAGAGCATGCCCCGTGCTGAGCCCTTCGTTAGCTCGCTGCCTGCGGCTGATAATTAAAGCAGGGAAGGAGAGAGAAGATTAAAAAAAAAAAAAAACCCAATGGAAAAAAAAAATCACCTTCCTCAAGATTTATGGGAATATAAAGCCGGAGCTGAGATGTTCCTATCACCACTATGGGGCCCAAGGGACAGCTTTGCCTTAATGCAGAGTGGGATGCTTGTCCCAGGGATGGATCCGGAAGGTGAGCAGGGAGCTCAGAGCTCCAAGAGGAGCACACAGGAGCCTCAGGGCTGCCAGCTTGGGGTCTGGGGCTCTGATTTCCCCAAATCCTGTCCAGATGATGTGGGGCAGTGATGTGCCCCTGCCCCGGCCAGGGGGAGGTTGGGGAAAGGACAGGTGGGCAGCAAGGTCTGAGCCATCCCCCAAAACCACCCTCCAAAGCCACCTCCCCCAAATCCACCCCAAATCCACCTCAAATCCACCCCAAACCCACCTCCCAAAGCCCCTGGGCCCCTCTCCCAGCCCAGCCTGTTCCAGCAAGGAGGGCTTTGCTGCCCTGGGGGGTTCTGAGATGCATTTTGGGCTCTGCTGCTGTTCCATCCTCCCTGCTCCTCCCCAAATCCTTCAGTTCCAGGGGTCCCAGGTGGAAGGGAGGACAGAAGGATCATGGCCCTGCTCTGAGAAGGGATTTGTGAGAATGTCCCACAAACCCCAAAGCCGTGGCCGGGAGGAATCCAGGAATCAACCCCTGAATCAAAAAGATTTACCCCTGAATCAAAAAGAAAGGTTAAATAAATAAATAAATAAATAAATAAATAAATAATTAAATAAATAAATACAGGGCCGAGGAGAGTCTTTGGGAGGAATTTTTCAAAGCACAAAAACTGGGAACATCCAACCTGAAGGCTCCGTACCCAACTGCGGAGCCGAAGCTCCTGCAGGCTTCCCGTAAAAGCAAGGAGAGCCTTTCCCATTTCGGGTTCCCAGCCCTCCACGGGGAGCTCCTCCTGCCCTCGGAGCGAGCCCCAGCCCCGCCGAGCAAAGAGCCACATCCATTCCAGTTAAGGTAATCTCCTGCCTCAATAATTCATGGGCTGCTTTCAGGAGAGCTCCGAGGAAAGCTGAAAGGCTCCGTGCACATCTGTCAGCAGCACCAATCAGTGCCTCCCCCTGGAAATGAATGGAAATCAGTGAAAGCATTTTGATTAAGCGACAGGGTCAAGTCATGGCTCCTTCCCAGCTACAGGAGCCACATCTGGCTCATTTACACGTTTTTCCTCCCCTAAAGCCGCACAATGAAAGCAAAATCCCGAAAAGAAGAGGAAGATCTCGGGCTGAAAGCCGTGCTGCCTGACAGATACACTTTTAAAACACACTTTTAACTCCCGAGTGCCTCGTGGAGATTGCTCCCAAGGAGCTGTCCTTCCAGGGAAACATCTCCATGGACGGTGTGCATGCCCTGCTTCCACACTGTCCCCCCTCACTGCCCTCCTTCCACTCCTTACCTGTCCTGATTGCATCAGTGCTGGTGGATATTACTCCTGGCGGGGCTTGGAGCTGTTGGTTCCTCTGGCAGAGCCCCACAGCCCCAGCTGGGAGGTTGTGGCATGGCAGAGCTCACGCTGGACCATCTACTGCAGGTCTCTTACTGCTTAAACCCTTTGCTCTTCAAGGATCCATCCCTTGGTGTAAAAAGGCCAGGCTGGACACTGGGGCTGGGAGCAGCCTGGGACAGTGGGAGGTGTCCATGGCAGGGATGGGATGGAATGGGATATGGGATATGGGATGGGATGGGACAGGCTTTAGGGTCCCTTCCAGCCCAAACCAGGCTGTGACTCCCCAAACTCCACTCTGTGACTCCCTGCTAAGGGCACACCTGAGCCCAGACACTCCTCTTGCCATTTTCTCACCACACCCACACCTTCTCTTGTCACACACCTTTCCCCTTTCACAAGGAGCTTTCAGCAAGGTTCTGTGATGCTTTACAAACCTGGGCTGATTTAACAGCGTTCTCAGAGGTGACTGAGGGATGGAGACAGGCAGCTGGCTGGGAGAGGGAAAAGCCCTGTGAAACTGCTCCTGAGAAGCTGGACTGAGCACCCTCAAAACACAGGCGTGGCCTGGCACACCACTGGGGCTCCAGGATCCCTATCCCAGGAAGATCCCTGGTCCCAAAGGATGCTGGCTAGGAAAGGCGAGCAGCTCGCAGCTGCAGCAGTGGCAGAGCAGCCTTTGAAGTTCACGGGAGCTCCTCTGAGATCCTCCCAGGAGGTTTTCCCTGTCCAGATCCATCTCCCAGAGGATGAATGCCATGCTCCCACAGATCTCCCGAGCTCCTGGCCTCCGAGGCCTGCACTGCTGCCTGCTAGCCCTGATTTCCCAGCCAGCGTGGGATGCGTGGAAGCAGCACCAGGATAATTGTGCCTAATTACAACAAAAGCCTCCACCAAGCTCTCGGTGTGGCTCTGACTCCGTGTCACACTCGCAGACGCTGTACTTTTATTTCAGGCAGCAGAGAATAATCCTGCAGTCAATTACTCCCACTTTCGGCCTTTGTGCACCGCCAGGTATTTCAGACAGCATGAAAGACACTCTTAAAATATTCTGAATGACTGCTCCAGGCTGTTGCGAGCGAGCACTTAATACAATGCTCGGCAAAAAAGAAAATAAATCTCTCTTTCTGCTGAAGGAGTCAGCGGGATGCATCCCTGATGAGGCAGGAGCTGATCCTGCACAGCTCCCGGGGCTGGGGAAGGAGAGGGCTCAGCACCATGGGTCAGTGCTGCTGGAACCACATCCCCTGGCACTGCACAGCTCAGAGCTGCCCCGAAGCACCCCAGCGATGCTCCTTCCTCATTTCACCTGCAGGAGAGGCAGGAAAAGAGCCAGGGAAGGAACAAATAGCTCAGAGGCACCCAGGGCCAGAGCGGGGAGGAGCAGAACCCTGCAGCAACAGCCCCAATAAAACCCTGATTGTTGTTGTTGTCCAGGCAGCTAAAATCACTGCCTTCCTCTCCCAGCAGAGGTGAGGAGACACAAACCTGGGCTAGGCACGCGAGGAACAAATGCCGAGGCACCAAGGGCTTTGGGAGCAGAGGATGCAGCTCTAGCTCCCAGGTTTGGCACTGCTCTCCAGCCACGCTGCTCTGGGACTAGCACAGAGGGTGAGGCCACCGCGGGGCCACCAAACCAACCGAGGCTGCCCCAACCTCCTGCTCGGCATCCATCCCCACTGCTCTGCCACCTGCTGCAGGCACGGATGTCCCAAAGCCGGGATGGGGATGCAGCAGGAGGCTGGGGTTGGTCATGGGGCAGCTCCCAAAACTCCCCTCCCAGACCCAACACCTTGTCCTGCCCACTCAGAGCGAGCAGGGGGAGCGAGCACATCCTGAACCCCAGCCAGGAGCAGGTCTGACCCCAGATCATCCTTCAGCCTCCCACCCCGCCAAACACACAGTAAGAGACTCCAGAAGGTAGCAGCAAAGGAGGTGTTTCCCTTTGAAAGGAGGTGGGAAATTTCGGAGGCCTTTCAGAGTGGGCAGAAAACGTCTGCTTTGAAATGCCTCTCGCCGTCACTTAAAAGGAGATGCTGGTGTCAGCTCCAGGGCTGGGTGTGCAGGCAACCTCTCAGCGCCGTCAGAAACTTCTGACTCCCTCCCCAGGATGCTATAAATAGCTCTGTGCACAGTCAGCAGGTTTGGGGCCGATCTGCAGAAAATCATAACCCACGTGAAATCGATAGGATCAGCTTTCCCTGGTGCCACAATGGAGGCTGAACTGTAGAAACACACACTGGTTGGTTGTTTGTGCAAAGCTCTTCTCCACCAACCATCCACGCAGAGCTCGTGGATAATCAGGTGCTTTATTTTGGGGGGAAGGATCTCTTTCGGTGCCCCAATCACACCAGACTCACCCTTCTCTTGCCACACCTTTAATCTTCACACCCTTCCAAATAGTTTTCCCTTCAAGTATCTCCATCCCCTTCCACCCCAAATATGCGTCAACCAAACGACTAATGAGCAATTAACGCATTAGGATGCTGCAGTTGACTCCTCTTTACCTCAGCATCACTCACAACAAAAGGCACGTCGGCCTGTCCATTTAAAGGCTGTTTTTTTCTCTCTTTTTCTGCTTCTTGCTGGTTTTTTTCAGGCGAATAAAACGAGCTCTCCTCGCGTATGTCTCAGCGGAGCGCTGCCCTAGGGGAGCGACCCGCAATCAGAGGGTGAAGATGCTTCCTCCCTGGCCAGAAGGAGTTACCAGGAGAGACCTGCGCCTTTGATGCTTGGAATAAATCGCCAGGCAGAAAGTGGAACGCAGGGAGAGCAAAGAGTTTTTTTCTGGAGTCGTGGCCAGGGCACAGCGATGCTGAGCGCTCCCAGAGCTGCCACCTCTGACCCGGAGCTGCTGGGAGGTGAATGCAGGCCGTGAGGAGGTGTGCAGGAGTGGAAAAGGAGGTTCCCTTTCGTGCCTGAGGTTTGTCTGGCCGTGGGAAGTCACAAAGTTCCCAATTCTCCAGCGTTTTGTGTGCTCCGTGCCGGGAGAGGCAGCATGGCAGAGAGCTGAGGGCGTAACAGGAGGCAGCAGGGCTGGGTGCTCCTTTTCCTAGATCCTTTCCCACCCTTTTGCTCCGGGTGACCTTTTGGCATTCCCAGAATTTGGTTGCTGGCTGTTTAAGCCCCTTGGCGGAGTGACAGTGCAACTCCTCTCAGCACAGCTTCCCCAAACCACCGGGACAGCAGGAAGAAAAAAAAACATTCAAAACCATTTCAAAAAACACCAAAACGGCTTCGGAGCTGAAATCTGAGTTCCAAACGCCTTTTGAACGACCTGCATTGGGAGACAGGGGACACAACACTGCAGGCCAGGTCCTCCAGGTGTGAGAGCTCCAGGTGAGCACCTCGGAGAAAGGAGCATCGTGCTGTGCGTGTCTGGTCCAGTGCTCCTGGATCCCAGGCTGGAAACGTCCAAACACGACAAAAATATGGCAAACACAGCAAAAATATGTGTGCCCTGCTGAGCACTGCACAGACCAGGGGGAAATGGGGAGGAAATGGGGCAGGAGTTTGCCCCAGAGGTTCCTGGAACTCAGGGAAGTCTGATTTCCCACTGTGGATAGGCTGGGAGCCTGCAGACCTAGAGAGAGTGGGGACAGCTGCCAGGAGGGTACAAATTCTGCTTGAAGTGCTCAGTGTGGGGAGGAGATCTGCCAGTCTGAGTATTTCTCCCACCCATCAGCTTGGAAATGTGACCTCCTAAAGGAGAATTTGGAAATGCAATTGCTTCGACAGAGAAAAAAAAAAAAAAAGAGGGGGCTGTGGAGAAGAAAGGAAAAAAAAACAGAACCAAAGAGAAACCAAACCAAACAAAAAAATCATAGAACCATTTATTACCATGAGCCATCTCTTGGAAATGTGGGTGTTCAGCACCTGGCAGCCTATTTTCCAAGGACTCACAGCCACACGAGGCAGGATTGGCTCCGGAGCCACTCGAAGAGAAGTGTCAGGACCAGGCTGCTCTGAAAAAAAAAGGGGGAGGAAGAGAAAGGAGAGAATGACGGGGAAGAATGGCAGGGCGTCTAACACTTTGCATCTAATGCCTCCACACGGCTGCAAGTGCCGTGGCAATTTGGCCCCGATAGCACGGATGGAGGGATGTTGCTAACATATTGCTTCCTTGTCAAATGTCTCACTGGTTTTGCAGCCAAGTCTCCTGCCAGCGAGGCCGCAGCAGCTCCTCTCCGCTACTTTCATATGCAAAGAGGTTGTTAACTCAATTGCCAATAAAATCCTAGTGGGTGGAGAGGAGGACATCTGCCTGTCTGGTCCTGTGCTTGCCAACACGGTTCTTTTATTCCTGCAGAAGCCGCGAGCTCCGACTCGAGCTGGTATTTTGACAAGCATTTCTGTTTTCCTGACACAATGGGCAAAGTGGGCACGGATCTCGCGTGCCACTGGGAATATGTTTTCGTGATTTGCATCCCTCCCCCGGAGGCGGCGGGGTTGGGTTGGGTCTGAAATGTGTCCTCTCTCCAGGACAGCACGGGGAGGAGGCTCCCAGGGCAGCCACGGGGCTTGGAGGGGCTCAGGGTGCCAGGAGAGGCCTTGGAGGAGGGAGGAGAAGGGATGGGGATGGTGCTGAGGAGAACTGATGCCCTAAATGGCTCCCTAGAAACAGACACCAGACAGGAATAAAGGAATAAAGGAGGGATTGATTGGAAAGGCCTTCAGAGGTCACACTCTGGGCTCCAGAGGCTCCTGCCTCAGTGCATCCCAACATGGACAATGCCAGCTCCCGAGTTCTTCCCACTTTGATATCAGCATCAATTGCCCAAGCAGAAGCCAGGCAAGGATGGAATTTGCCCAAGCTTGCCCCCCTTTCTCTCCCCAAGATGAAGGTTTGCAGTTGTTGGGCCCAGGAGGGTCTGGGTATGCTTGGAGAGCGAGCTGGAGAGGCTTTGTTATGTCAGTGTGAGCATGAGAGAACAGCACTGAACGAGCTCCAGGGAACTGCAGAGTTACACTGGGCACTGCAGGGCTGGGAACAGAGAAAAGTTCAAACCCTAAGGCATCAGAACAAATTGTCACATCAGGAACTGCCTGAACTCTCTGGTGTTAATGGCATAACGTGGAGCTGCTGCCACCCCGGGGTCTGACCAAGTGTGGCTGCAGCTCCCTGAGGATGCTCCTGCAGGGAGAAGGGAGCTGAGGGTGCTCCTGTGCTCTCGGCAATCCCACCCTCAAGTGACATTGCAGCTGAAGACAAAAGGTGCCCAGGGACTGGAGGTGGCAGCCCAGCCCCCAGGACAGTGGGGTAGGTGGGCTTCATCCCCTGGCACTCCTGACCGGACAGCAGGATTCTCCCAGTGCTTTCCAGGCCTAAATTCCAGGTAATCTCTGCTTTCCTGGCTGAGTTTGAGCCACCCCCTCTGGTGATTCAGCCTGCCAGAGGAGGCTGAGTGGCCGCAGGGGTTCCTGCAGGAGAGGTTTCAGCACATCACACCGTGCAGATGGCCAGAGCCAGAGCCTCTCAGGCATCACACAGGGCACAACCAGCTCTCCTCCACCCTCCTCTTCCCCCCAGCTCGCCCTGCCTGCCAGCCCCGCGTGCCAAGGCTCATAAATTATCCCTCAGCTCCCCGTGGAGGGCAGGGAGCCGCGGTGCCACTGCTCCCACAGCTGCCCAAGGACACCACGGCCAGGCTGCTGCTCTGCCCTCACCCCCAGCACCTCACCACGGACACAAAGAGGGCTAATTTCACGCCTTTTAAACCAGATTCCCTTCAGCACCAGAGGAAAAGCAACAGAGAAGTTTGTTATCTCTCTGATAAAGAAGAGGCTCAAGGGTCTGGGGCTGTTTTGTTATCTGGGTTAGCTCAGCATCCGAGAGGGGAAGATTGAGATCCAAAATCTGCAGTGAGAACAGGAGGTTAGTCAGTGTCTTTCCCCATAAATAAAGGACCAAGAAGAGATACGTGTTGCTTTATTGGGCTGGAGGTTCATCTGGAGAACAAAAGATCAGGAATTTATTGTCTTGTTAACTGTCTGGAGGCTTTTAATAAGGCACTGTGTTACCCCGACCGTCTTACCATTCTGTAATTTGATTATCCAGACGTTCTGGCCCTTAATTGATAATTAATTTGAATAACGTGCAAAGAATTGAATGATGGAAGGGAGAAGGAGAAACAGATGGTTGGTCTATGCAGCTAGAAAACATTGAACGGGGGGAAAAGAAAAAACCTCTCGTGTTGGGAGAGTAACAATGTACTTTGTTCATCCAGGGGGAGAGACAATGGCAGTGGCGTGGTGAGTGTCCCCAAACTTCTGCCCCGGTGACGGGAAGGGAGGGAAGGATGCTGGGCTGCAGCAGGGAAAGGTGGATGGCAGAAGGTGTGAGGACTGCAGAGCTGGCAGATGTGAAACCTGGCACAGCCTCTCAGGCCAGGCAGAGATCCGGAGAATCCCAAATTCCAGCTCTCTCTCTCTCCCAAACTCCCAAACTCCAGCTCTCCTCCCATGTGCAAAGCCTCAGGGAGAGGTAAAGCTGCAGCACGAGGAGCTCTGTGCTCTGGTTTGGACAAGGTCTGCCTGTTCTGTGTTCCTGGATGAATTCCTCGCCTCTGAGCGCGTCAGGAAGGAGATCCAGCTCTGAGGAATGGAGAGCAGCACGGAAATCTCCTTCCCCCCTGCAACACCAACGCCCAAAGCCTCTCTGCCCCTGCCAGCTCCTCATTCCCAGCCTCAGAACTGCCACCAGCCAGCAGAGCTGTGGGTAGGACACAGCTCCCAGGGGTTCTGCAAAGGACACTGCTCGGGAGGTCATTCCAGGCTCCTGATCCAGTGTTTTCCAAGCCATGGCCTCCAGAGCTCTTCCTTCTGGGCTTTCTGGCCATCACATGGCCGATGAGCTTTATGAAAGCATCTTTTCCTGGGACCAACGCCCACTTTTTAAAAATTTTTGTTTTATTTTATTTTTCCCGAAGAGATGTTGCTTAAATGTATTCACTCCTCCTTCAAGGGCAGACTACACTTAGGGAGACAGCAGAGAGAGTTATGGCTGGAGGTAGCTCAGGCTCCAGGAGGGAAATAGGAACAAACAAGCTGTGTATTTCATCCCATCCACCCCCGGATGTCAGAGGCCCACAGCCCTTGCAGCCCTGGGAAGATGAATCAGGAGCCCACAGACACGTTTGCTTCATTCCACACAGACAGCACCACGCTGGCTCTGGGCCTGAGAGCAGCACAGCCTCTGCAGGCTGCTCCTGCCTTCCTTCCTCCCAGCTAAGCCACGTTTTGCACCAGGAGGATGTGCAGAAGTTATCCCTGTTGGAGACCAGCAAAGCTCCACAGCTTTGCCTGTTCTCCTGGAGACCAAATTTATCCCCAAAGCTCCACAAGAAGGCTTTGCCATCGAAATGAGCCCTTGGGAGAAACTGCCC
>VZRF01010511.1:30734-62983 GCA_013396875.1 Vireo altiloquus
TCTCCATCTCCATCTCCATCTCCATCTCCATCACCATCTCCATCTCCATCCTCATCACCATCCCCAACTCCATCTCCATCCCTATCTTCATCCCCATCCTCATTCCATCCCCATCCCCAAATTCATCTTCATCCCCATCCCCAACTCCATCCCCATCCCTATCTTCATCCCCATCCTCATTCCATCCCCATCCCCAAATTCATCTTCATCCCCATCCCCAACTCCATCCCCATCCCTATCTTCATCCCCATCCCCATTCCATCTCCATCCCCATCCCCAACTCCATCTCCATCCCTATCTCCATTCCCAAACTCATCTCCATCCCCATTCCCCATCCTCATCCCCTTCCCCAAGCACCCCCATCTCCATCCCCAACTCAATCTCTATTCCTATCTCCATCCTTATCCCCTTCCCCATCCATCCTCATCCCCAGCCCCATTCCTTTCCCACCTCCATCCCTATCTCCATCCCAAAATTCATCTCCATCCCTATTCTTTATCCCTTTCCCCATCCATACCCAACCTGTGGGGTCCTGTCAGCCCTGTTCTCTGCTCCAGGCCCTGCCATCTTCCTTCTCAGTGTCCCATGTCAGGAGAAAACGAAGTCAGACTTCTTTTCTGCTGCTTCAAGGATTGTTTGTTATCTCTTATCTAAGTTTCAGGAGCACAGCCTCTGCTGCAGCTTCCAGGAGCACACAATGGCTGCTGCTGCTAGTGCAGAGGCCTTATCTATCTATCTATCTATCTTATATATATATACTTTTTATCACCCAGTTGCCAAACTTTACATAGTTTATTTTGTCTTTAAAACCAATAAGTATCAATTTTATTAACATGCCTCTTCTACACTAGATTTTTTCTGCCAATTACTAAATCACAGAAACCTAGGTCACAGAAGAAAGGAAGAAGAAGAAGAAGAAGAAGAAGGAGAAGAAGAAGAAGAAGAAGGAGAAGAAGAAGAAGAAGAAGGAGAAGAAGAAGAAGAAGAAGAAGAAGAAGAAGAAGAAGAAGAAGAAGAAGAAGAAGAAGGAGAAGAAGGAGAAGAAGAAGAAGAAGCTGACACTCTGAATTCTCCATGTTGTCTCTATACTAATATAGAGAGCAAAATCTAAAACTACAAACCCATTTTCTGTGGTGCACTAAACAACATCTCTTCATTTTTTTGGTGCTCTCAGCTCACCCAGAAACGGGGGAAGGTGCTCCCACAGACTTAGTTCGAAGGCTAAGCCATTTTGGGGAGCTTTAGGGATAAAATGAATCCCCACAGAGTCAGGAGAAGTTTCCCAGCTTTCCTGAGCTCCAACATCAACCCTGAAAGGATCCAACATTGACCTGATTCCCGTTTTTCGGCAAGAGGAGCTGTCCAGGATGGAGCAGGGAAGTGTGAAGGAGTGCATGTGGGAGTGGATGTGCTGCCCAAAGGCCATTTCCAGCACAGAATGGCTGAGCTGCTCCTTCTCTCCTGTTTCTTTTCTTCTCTCCCAAGAAATTACAAGTCCTGTTTGAGACCACCTCGTCTGGCAGGTTGAGGGGATAATTGGAAGTGCCCTGGTGGAGTTGACACCTCCGAAGGCACTGCGAGGAGCAGCAGGAACATCTCGGAGACACTCACGAACTTAATAAATGTTTTGGGGGGAGAGAATCTAATAATGGCTTTGCTGTCTCGACAGCTCTTTAGCTGATGGAAGAGACACTCATTCTTCATCCTTTAACCCTGCCAGAGCTGCCATAAAACACCCCTGCTCCGACGTGTCCTGAGTCAGCAGCACGGCTGCCCAAGGTCTCCTCGGCAAACCTCGGCAGCTGCCTCTAGAAAAGCCTGGACGCTGCTGGCTGCAGGTCAGCCAGAAAATATTTCCTCCCTGGCTGCTGCGCCCAGAGGCTGGAAAAATGCTATTTGTGGCCAATCTCCTACCTTTCCTGTTAAAAATAAAGCTCGAGCGTGGCTCAGGCTCTCTGGGAAACGACAGGGAAAGCACTGGGAATTCTGAGGGAAGCAGGCAGTGTCCATCTGGTGCTTCACTCCTGTTTCCATTTCCCTTGGCATTTGTTGGGCAGGAGCCTCTGGGGTTGAAATGCAGCATCTGGGAGCGAGGAGGGCTGTCCACCATGGAGATGCCATGGGACACGCCGAGCCCTTGCTCCGGAGGGGACGTGCCAGCACGGGCAGCCACTCCAGGCACCATAAAAGCAACTCCAGCTCTGTTTCCTCATGCACCAGGTTCCCCTGCCCTTTGGCCTCCTGTGGGGGTTTGCATTTTATGGCAAAGCTTTGAAAAAAGCGATTGCACAACCTCCAGCAGGAGCCCCCAGGCTGGCCTGGGGCTGGCGTGGCTGTGGCTGTCCGTATGGAGGATGTGGGAAATCCCTGGATGGACACGTGGAGGATGGACACAGAGCCACACAGCCTTTCCCACCGCTCAGGGAGCCACCCTCCACCATGGGTTTGGGGTCCCCAGCAGGGATATTTTGGCTCAGAGTCCCCAGTCTGTGCTCAGTGCAGGCTCATGGCAGGTGTGCTTCCATAGAGTCACAGAATCACTGATGGTGGAAAAGGCTTTGAGTCCAACTGTTGCCTTGCCCTGGTCTGAAAATTAAAACCAAAACACGATTTATGGGGAAAAGGGGTTTTTACCTCGGGATTTATTTCAGGATCCTTGGGTGCAGCACTTGGTCCAGGTGGAATGCTCTGAAAATGCACACAATTATAGGCTTTGCAAAATTAACATATTTATCAAAGATTCCCCAATGAGAGGCTGGAATGAAGCCCTCGTTGTGAGGAACCTTCCCCCTGGCTGGGCCTGTCTGAGGTTCCAAAATGTGTTCTGGAGAGGCCCTTGGTGTCTGGGGCTCCCAGGATGTTTGCTCTCCTGGTTTAACGGTGCCGTGGGGCTGAGCTGAGTTATCAGCCTTGGAAAATCACAAGTATGTAGGATAAAAGCACTGAGAATACATCAAACTGTATAAAAGGGTGTGTGAGAGGGGTGTAAAAGAAAAAACAATCATCCTGGCATCACAGCCATGACCAAGCACCACCATGTTCACCACTACACCATGTCCCCAAGTGCCACATCTACTCATTTTTTTGAACTCCTCCCAGGAATGGTGACTCCATTCCAGGCCCTGCACGATCCCTGCCTGCATCCCGTGTGGATGGCAGGGGAAGGAGCTGACCCCAGTGGGGAGAAATCCAAGCAGCTGGAGCAGAGAAAAAAACATCGTCTGCCCTTTTCCAGGAAAGCTCTTTGCAACCTGACTGCTCTTGTGCTTGTTTATTAAACACGGGTTTGGGGAGGAAATGCCTCGCTGCGGTGACAGGCTGCAAGGTCATCAGGTTTCCAAAATTTGCCTTCCCTGCTTCTCATCACATCCTGGAGGTAAATGTGAGGACAACCTCCCCCTGCACCACCCAGCTCTCCTTGGGCTTCCTTGGGTTTGCTCATCGCTGGCAGCAGCTCCAATCCCAGGCTGGGTCACAAAGCATTCCCAGGTTCCCCAAACCACCTTCCAGGGAATGCTCCACCTCCTCTTCCCCTCCTCTCCCCCCTCAAAAGCCCAGCCCTGAGCCCAGCCACTCCCAGCTCCTCCACAGCCATCTCCCAGGTTCCCAGACTTAACTGTCGAGGCTGCAGACACACTTTATTATCTTTTTTTGCCATGCCATCTGGCATTTGTGTATCAGAAGAAGATTATATCTATGTCAAACAGGGGGAAAAATATCTCTCCCTGTAACAGTTGTAGAAGCAAGGGGGAGAAAAAAATACATTAAAAAAAAACCAACAAAATTAAACCCTGCGGACCATATGGAAGATTTTTTTTTTTTTCCTCCTTTAAGTGATCTATCTTGAGCAATTAGGAGGTGTCACAGCCAATCTGCAGATCCTGGGCTCGCTGGGAGAGGAGCAGGGTGGCAGAGTTGGGCTACCTGAGTCACTGGCAGTGCCACTGACAGAAATAACCTGGGAACAGGAGCTACCCCCCAGTCCTCTCCCGGAACGGGGGCAGGAAGGCGAGCGAGAGGACAGGGAACGAAGCAGGACAGCTCGCAGCACGCCGGGTGAATCAGAGCCATGTCCCTCCTTTGCCTCTCGGGCTTTTATCGCCGCGCCCCTTGCGAAAGCGATAGGTGTGAACCTGCCGTGGAGCCCGGCCAGGTTTGCAGTGCCTGCTCCGAGCCTCCCCACGCCGGGCAGAGTGGAAAAGTACCAGGAGCAGCTTCTCCTCCCAGGGCTGCCACACGGGACTTGGCACGGCCGAGGAACCAACCGCGGGCACGGCCCGAGCGGAGCCTGTCCTGTGCGGGGTGGGGAGCGAGCTGTGCCCGGGGGGATGCCCTAAATGGCTCCCTGGAAACAGAGACCAGACAGGAATAAAGGAGGGATTGATTGAAAAGGCCTTCAGAGGTCACACTCTGGGCTCCAGAGGCTCCTGCCTCAGTGCATCCCAACATGGACAATGACAGCTCCCGAGTTCTTCCCACTTTGATATCAGCATCAATTGCCCAAGCAGAAGCCAGGCAAGGATGGAATTTGCCCAAGCTTGCCCCCCTGTCCCCAAGATGAAGGTTTGCAGTTGTTGGGCCCAGGAGGGTCTGGGTGTCCTTGGAGAGCGAGCTGGAGAGGCTTTGTTATGTCAGTGTGAGCATGAGAGAACAGCACTGAACGAGCTCCAGGGAGCTGCAGAGTTACACTGGGCACTGCAGGGCTGGGAACACAGAAAAGTTCAAACCTGAGGCACCAGGTGGACCGGGGTGTGCCCTTGGCTCGCAGGGTGGGCATGGTCCCTCCTGGCTCTGCCCCAGGGTCACCTCCTCACCAAGAGCATCCTTGGCCACGCTCCGGCCTCATCCTCCGGCTGCTCACAGGGAGGGGAAGCACAGCCAGCAGCCCCCGGGAAAAGTCCTGGTGGGAAGGTGGGAATACCAGCCGGGATGTTCAAGCCCTCCCGTCCCCAGGGGCTCGCAGGCGCTCTGTGCCAGGGCAGCAGCTCCGGTGGGGAAGCACGGCGGTTCTCCAGCCCGGAGCCGGGTGGGACAGCGGCTCCCACCACGCCCTGGCAGGGCAGAGGAGCTCGGAGCGACACGGCGCAGGCAGCCCAGCCCCATCCTGCTGGGACACGGCACAAACAGAGGAAATACCGCAGAGTCAAGCAGCATCACTGCCCAGGGCACCGCCGGCCAGCTGCCCCCGCTCCTCTCGCCTCCTCCCTGTTTTCCCCATTCCACCACCGCTGCTCTTGTCTCTGGGAACTGCTTCAGCCTGGGATTTATTCCACTCCCAGCCCCCTGGAGCTTCCCCTGGGTTTCAGCAGTGCCAGGCAGGGCCATTCCCTCCTCGCTGTGGCTCGCACTGGCCCGGGCAGATGTTTGCTGCTGCGGCGGCAGGAGGGAGGGAGCGAAGCCCCAGCTGCTCTCCGCTCTTCCTGCTGTGAAAGTTTATGCCGTGGAGTTATTTTTACCCGGAAATCCAGCTGTGGCCGGAGCTCTTCTGGCAGCTGCCCAGCCCTGGGGGGTGAGGAGCACCAAAACCCACTGTTCCACCACCCCACAGCGTGCTGACCTCCTTGCCCCGCAGCATCCCCCGCATCGGCACGGCTGCAGGACGTCCCGTGGGGCAGGGACACACCCCTGGCTGCCCCCAGAGCCCCTCTTCCCTGCCCATCCCACTGCCAACCCCCGCGGTGGCATCTCTGCCCTGAGCCCTGTGCCACCGACAGCAGCCAGCGGGGCTGAGTCACACAGGACGTCTTGCTGGGGTCTGACCGAGTCACCCTGGGTTTTGGGGAGAGCTGGAAAGCGGCCAAGGGGCACACAGGCAGCTGAACAGCAGCAGGATAATTTAAAGAGCTCCTCTGCTCTGTCCCCAGAAGCACAGGAGCCTCCAGGATCCTCACCGTTGCCTTTGTGCTGTCCAGGACACAGAAGTTAGCTGAGTGGGGCAAAAATTTCCCACATCGGTGTCTTTTCCTTGTAAAAATCGTTTTGAAAATGAAGAATAAAGCATGAAAGCCCCGCTACCAAGCCAGGGCTGGCTGTGGTCCCTCCTGCACCCGGGGAGAGAAGATCCCTGCTGGGTGCACCCTGCTCAAAGTGCTCCCTGCAGGCCTGTGGCCATGGAAGGGGGGACTGCCTTCCCTCAGCAAAGCTGCCAAGAAAACCCTCAAAAATAACTCATCACAAAGCATGTCCCAGCAGAAATATTCCTGAGGTTGCTCGTGGCTTGCTTGTTTAGGCTTCCCCAACCTCCCCGAGGATGCACCTGGAGCCTGCTCTGTGCTCCAAACCTCTCTCCTCGGGGGCACTTGGGAAGCTCTTACTCTGGAGAACAGGACACTCATTCCTGCCTTCACCTCCCCTGCAGAAAGCTCTCCAAGCTCACTCCTTCCTCCCTTTGGTTACCTTCACGAAGGTCTCCAGCATTTCCCATCCCCACTTTGCTCTGGCAGCCCCAGCAGTGAGTCCCCTGCCCTTCTGCACCCAGATTCTCCTCTTCCCACCCCGCCCTTCCCTTTGGAAAACCCTCTCCTCTGTAGAACCCCCAGCTCAAAATTCCCTGGCTCCAGCTCCTCCAGAGCTCCTCCACCTCTGCAGGGTTGGGCAGGAGATCTCCTTCCCCTCCAGCATCCTTGCTCTGCACTGGAATCCCACAGGCTCCCAAAAATTGAACCCCAGGCCTGCGAATCCCTGCCCTGTTCTGCAGGAAAAGGAGGGGATGAGAGAAATGGAGAGGGACGAGGGGAGGATGGATGTCAGCTCAGTAACATCTGAGTGGGAACGAGAGCTGGCAGTCAGTGAGGATCTCAGGTTTTTGTCTGTTATCTGTTTCGTTAGATTTTATTTCTGTTCTGGGAAAACTGAGGTGGGTGAGGGGGGAAAGAAATGTATCTGAGGTCAAACGAAACATTTCCTTTTGCTGAAAGGGACGGATTTCATCTCTGCCTCAGCATTAGAATAATTTCCATTTCAAAAGTGGGCCGTGATTTTGAAATGAAAATGGAGACCGTCCCGTCCCCAAAGGCTGAAGTGGGATGTTTTGACAGACCTACCTTTTCTTTCTCTCTTTTTTTTTTCTTTTTACCTCTAGGGCCCTTTTGCCTGGAATCCATATATCCCTGCAGCCAGCTCTGCGTTTGACAAGCAGCAACTCTTCACCAGCTAAACATCCTCTTAAATCTCCATCAGTCGAGGCCAAGGCACAAGAGGTGCAGCATCCTTGCCCAGTCCCCTCTGCCCTTGGGTGCAGCCTCCTCCAGCCTCACCGATCCCTCCGGGATGTCTCCCGGCAGTGATCCCCGCGGCTCGTTAGCGCCTAATGCACAGCGAGAGGAGCTGGTATCTCTCCCTCCCGTCCAAAAGCATCTCCCAGTGTTTGAAAATAAACGGCAGAAATATGTCCCAGCAGGTGTTACCTCCTCAATGTTGTCTTGTTTGTAGCCAGTCGCAAGACAACATTCCCACAACACCAGAGGTAAGCAGATGGCACTTATTAATTTACATCGCAAATAGGCTCTAATGTGTGCGCTGGGACGCTGCTGCCGTGGGAGGCAGCTCTACCTACAGAGCTTCACAGCCCCAAACTCCTCACCTGAGAGCAGGAGAGGCACTCCCACATCCCTGCCTGGTTCCTCGGGAGGAGCAGCACATCCTGGTCCTTACAGCAGCACCAGAGAGGTTCCAGCATTGCCTTGCCCTGGGCTTAAAATTAAAACCAAATTAATGGGGAAAAGGGGTTTTTACTTCGGTGTTTTATTTCAGGATCCTGAGGTGCAGCACTTGGTCCAGGTGGAATGCCCCAAAAATGCATGCACACCGAAATGCACACAATTATAGGCTTTGCAAAATTAACATATTTATCAAAGATCCCCCAGTGAGAGGCTGGAGTGAAGCCCTCGTTGTGAGGAACCTTCCCCCTGGCTGGGCCTGTCTGAGGTTCCAAAATGTGTTCTGGAGAGGCCCTTGGTGTCTGGGGCTCCCAGGATGTTTGCTCTCCTGGTTTAACGGTGCCGTGGGGCTGAGCTGAGTTATCAGCCTTGGGAAGTTACAAATATGTAGGGTAAAAGCACTGAGAATACATCAAACTATAAAAGAGTGTGTGAGAGGGGTATGAAAGAAAAAACAAAAAATCATCCTGGCATCATTGGGTGCTGCACCCTGCCTCTCTCCACAGCTGCCCAGGCACCAAACCAGAGGAAATGACACCCAGAGTTATGAGAGGCAGCCAGACTGCAGGCAGCCCCACCATGGCATGTGTCCTGGGGAACACAGATTGCCAGGAGCTTTCCTGACATGTGGAGGGGCTGAGATCTCTCCTCCCAAGGCTGCCCATGGGGAGAGGGGTTGTGTGCTCCCCCCAGAACCCTCAGCTCCGCTGGTGGCTGTCCCGAAGCTCACACTGACCATCCCCCCTGCCAGCAGGGAATGGGGAGCTGGGAACTGCCCGGGAAATCAGGGAAGGTGTTCTCTTGGCCAGGCACATCCAGCGATGATTGGGGCTGGACGGAGAATTACCAACGCAGATGGGTTTGCACTAAAATAGCTGAGCCCCATCTCCCCCCTCCCAGCCCTCCCCTTCTCTCTTCTGCAAAGAGATGCTGTCAAAACTTGGTGAGTTTTAATTTTTTTTCAACTTTTTTTTTTTTAAATTCTGGGAAGAGGCACAAGTACATGGGCAGCAAAGGGAACCCAACACCACCGAGGCATCCAAGAGGTGTAACTTTGGGCTGAAGGTGCTTCTGAGCGGGGGGAGCACCAGCCCATCCTTCTCACTGTGGGGCACTATGGCTGCAAATGATGCCAGGATGATGTTTTGCTTTTCTTTTATACCCCTCTTACACACTCTTTTATATAGTTTTATGTATTCTCAGTGCTTTTAGCCCACACACTGTGACTTCCCAAGGCTGATAACTCAGCTCAGCCCCACGGCACCGTTAAACCAGGAGAGCAAACATCCTGGGAGCCCCAGACACCAAGGGCCTCTCCAGAACACATTTTGGAACCTCAGACAGGCCCAGCCAGGGGGAAGGTTCCTCACAACGAGGGCTTCACTCCAGCCTCTCACTGGGGAATCTTTGATAAATATGTTAATTTTGCAAAGCCTATAATTGTGTGCATTTCAGTGTGACTCAAGGTGTGCATGCATTTTTGGGCATTCCACCTGTACCAAGTGCTGCACCCAAGGATCCTGAAATAAATCCCGAGGTAAAAACCCCTTTTCCCCATAAACCATGTTTTGGTTTTAATTTTAAGCCCAGGGCAAGGCATCAAGCGTGATGGGAGCGTTGCCCAGAGGCCTTGTCCCCAGTGTCACCTGTGTTCAGCCACGGCTGCGAGCACCGAGGGTAAAAACCCAACCAGGGCACACCGGGAGGCCACAGTGAAAGGTTCATGGTGAAACACCATCCCTGCAGGATTTAAAACCCATGTGCCATCAGGTCTGAGCAGGGTGAGCCCCACGCCTGCTGCAGCACCTGCCCAGTGCCCTCCTCCATCCTCCAGCCACCCCAGAGCCCACGGCGAGGGCTGAGGAACATCACCCACACCAGGCCAGGGAGAGGAAATCCACTCTGGCTGCCAGCTCTGCCTGATAAGACAATCTCCCTTCATCTCTTGCTGCCTCTCCCTCCACACCTCCATGCCTTCTTTCTCTGGTTGCACCCAAGGCCCGTGCTGCGTCACACGGACGTCAGGGAGGCAGCCAGGGCCACGCTCTGGGGCTTCTTTCACAACCTGCCTGCCCCGGGGGCCCTCATTCATCATTTATTCAATCATGATCCGCAGATAAAGGTCCTGCCAGCCACTGCCAGAGCTCCCCAGGGAGCCCACGCTGGTTTTTCCGCACGGCCGCCCTGGCAGAGCGGGAACAGAGCTGGGAAAGGAGGCTGGAAAAGGGCAGGAGGGGCTCCAGGTGTGGGCACTGGGCTTGGAACAACCTGGAACAGTGGGAGGTGTCCCTGCCCCTGGCAGGGGTGGGGAATGGGATGAGCTTTAAGGTCCCTCCCAACCCAAACCCCTCTGTGACTGCTCCAGGGTTGGCACAGGACCTTCTGCATCCACCCTGGGACAGAAGGAAAGAATGGATTTGGCCACAATGCCTCTGACTGGGGCAGTCCTGCTTATTTATCCATGACATGCTGCTGGCTCAGCACTCGGCTGTGGGTATTGAGCATCAGCCCCATCAGGAGACACCAGAGTCACCCCACACCCACCGGGCAGTGAGAGGAACAAATCCACGATTTTTCCATTTTTCCTTCTTCTTGGAGACCTGTAAAAAAGAAAAGAAATTAAAAAAAAGAAGAGTTTCCCAGCCCTACCTCCTTCTCCTTCATGCCTGCTCCCAGCTGGAAAACAAGGATTGCCTTAGCTGCTGGATTTCTCTTGCTCAAGGAGGGTTATTTGCAATCACTCCTGGCATGGAGTTTATGTTAAGTATTGACCCAGCCCCGCTTTTTGGGAAGAGGGCTTAAATTTTATAAATTCAGGGCTCATTTCAGCCCTCATTTTCAGAATGGGATCCCTCCTTCCTGCATGATGGAAATCCATTCCTTGTCTTGGGGGAGTGCATCACAGGCAGGGGAGACCAGCGAGGTTTGCACGTGGAAAAGAGTTACTATGAGACACCTCTTAAAACATTTTTTAATTGATGTGCTCCCAGTCTCCTGTTTGCTGGTGGGTAATTAAGCCAATTAACAAGCATCTGTTTATTTATTTCCCTCCTTTATGGATGTGAGCAGCTCGGGCAGCAGTTTGTAGCAGGGCCTGCTGCAGCTCGCCCGCCGGTCCATGAATATTCAGGCAATCGCTGTGCTCCATCTGCAGGACCTGCTCCTCCACCTCCAGGAGTCTGGGAAGGAGCTCCAGGGTGGCCAGGGATGGCACAGGCTGCCAGCCTGGGGCTGGGCTGGATGGGGCTTGGAGCAAGCTGGGCGGGTGGAAGGCATCCCTGCCCACGGCATGGGGTGGAACCAGATGGGCTCTAAGGTCCCTTCCACCCCAAACTAGCCTGTGATCCCACGGTTCCAAGCTCCCTCCTAATCTGCATTTTGGCAAAGCCCCTCAGGGCTCTCCACGTCCCCTTGGGGCTGTTTTTGTGTCCCTCCCACAGGCCAAGGCTTCAGTGCCCTTCAGAAAGTGTTTGAGGGCAGCTCGGGGAGGCTGGAATGTGACACCTGCCCAGGTGGATCTCTGGATGGGCCTGCTGACCCTCCTGGGGGATCTTCCCAGAACATTTCTGTGATACCTCAGGTTTGAACTTTTCTCTGTTCCCAGCCCTGCAGTGCCCAGTGTAACTCTGCAGCTCCCTGGAGCTCGTTCAGTGCTGTTCTCTCATGCTCACACTGACATAACAAAGCCTCTCCAGCTCGCTCTCCAAGGACACCCAGACCCTCCTGGGCCCAACAACTGCAAACCTTCATCTTGGGGAGAGAAAGGGGGGCAAGCTTGGGCAAATTCCATCCTTGCCTGGCTTCTGCTTGGGCAATTGATGCTGATATCAAAGTGGGAAGAACTCGGGAGCTGGCATTGTCCATTTTGGGATGCACTGAGGCAGGAGCCTCTGGAGGCCAGAGTGTGACCTCTGAAGGCCTTTCCAATCAATCCCTCCTTTATTCCTTTATTCCTGTCTGCTCTCTGTTTCTAGGTAGTCATTTGGGGCTCTGAGGCGTCTCTGGAACCTTCTCTTCTCCAGCTGAGCACCCCCAGCTCTCCGAGCTGCTGGTGGTGATGCCTCAATAATTACCTGTGCTTGATATCTTCCCCTCCCAAACTGCATCCTGGTGTTCATCTGGAGGAAAAAAAAAAAACCTAAACCGACCAGCCAAAACAAACAAAGAAACAAACAAAAAGCCTGCTCCCCCAGACAAAACAAATAATAAAAAGCACCACAACTCTCCCCACCCCCCCAAAAAAACCCTCAAAACTCTAACCCCCTCAAAATACAGTACTTGTAAAGAAACAACAACAACAAAAAAAAGCAAAATGATAAACAAACACACACACAGCCCCCCAGAAACTCAGCCCTCTCAAAAAAACCCTAAGAAAAGCAATATCTCCAAAAAAAACACATCCCCCAAAAATTCCCCAAACAAACCCACTCTCACAAAACCCAAAAAAACGAAACAAAAACGCAACCCCCAAAACCCAAAAAATCCACCCTGAAACAAAACACAAAAAACCCCAAAAAACCCTAGAAACAAAAACCCAAGCAAACAAACAAGCACAAAACTAAACCAAACCTCACCCCAAAACCCCCTCAAAATATAAAACCTCCTCCAGAAACAGCCCCAAAACCCCAGAAAAATCTTCAACGCCCCAACAAAAGAGCAGGTTTTGGGGTGGGCATGGAAAAGCCTCTGCAGGGAAGGGAGATGCTGCTGTCCACATCCATCCTGAACTCCCCAACAAGCCACCCTGGGGCAGAATCCACCATCAGCACCTACAAACACCCTGTGGAGCCCCAGACACCAAGGGCCTCTCCAGAACACATTTTGTCCTGGGGCTCCCAGGATGTTTGCTCTCCTGGTTTAACGGTGCCGTGGGGCTGAGCTGAGTTATCAGCCTTGGGAAGTCACAGTGTGTGGGCTAAAAGCACTGAGAATACATCAAACTATAACAGAGTGTGTGAGAGGGGTGTGAAAGAAAAAGCAAAAAGTCATTCTGGCACCTGCTGGGCATCATTGCTGGCACACAGCACGATCCCAACCCCTGCTGGAAGGGTCTTGGCTCCACAGGCCAACGGGAAATGCACTTTTATGGGGAATCCAGGCCCCCTGACCTCGGGGGAAGCATGGGGAATGCTCAGAGCAGCTTTGCTCTGGGTGCTCTTTGCCTGGCTGTCTGACAAGGCCACTCCAAGGGGCACCTGAGGGACAGGAACTTTGCCTGAAGTCCTTCAGAACCAACCACTGGGCACTGGGGTTCACCAGAAAGGAGCTGTGGCTGCCCCTGGATCCCTGGCAGTGCCCAAGGCCAGGCTGGACATTGGGGCTTGGAGCAGCCCGGGATGGTGGGAGCTGTCCCTGCCCATGGCAGGGGTGGCACTGGATGGGCTTTAAAGGCCTTTCCAACCCAAGCCATTCCATGTAAAACACCTATTTTTGGAGCTGTGCCCCTCCACCATCCTCCCTCCACCCCGTGCTGGATTTAAACCAAAGCAGCATCTGAAACAATCACCCTGAACCTTCCTCCCAGCTGCGAGCTACATTTCCTGGGCCAGAAGCCCCCAACACCTCCTCCCCGAGGGATGCAAGGCAATCTCCAAATGAGACATGGCAGCTTTTCCTTCCCTCCATTCCCCAGGGATCAGCCCTGTATTTACACCCTCGGCCAGAGGATGCTCGAGCAGCGTGGAGCAGGGGGACAGGCAGCATCTCCATCCTCCAGCCTCCTAAATCCCTGACTTTTCCAAACTCTCTAGCCCTCCACAGCACCCTGGGGCCGGGGCAGGGAGCCAGCCCAGGGCCAGCTCCAGCCCCCGATGGCCACAGAGGCAGCTCCTCCCCTGTGGCTTTCTGCTTGCTTGAGCACCGCTGCTGCTATTAAATTCAGAAAAGCAATAACATCCCCAGCAATAGATGCCACTCACGATAGCTCAGGGAGCAGATAAGGCTCCCAGGGATGTGTTATTCCCGTTCAAAGCCTTGGTCACAGTGACCCCCGCAGATAACTTTAAACTCCAGCTGGTTTAAATCTGGTTCTTTGTTCGTTTGTTGTTGCATCCGCTTTTTAAGGAAACTTTCGGCGGCCCTAAGCCCTGCTCGTGTCTGCAGTTCTCTGGTTTCCTTCTTCATTTAATGAGGCAAAGACTAGTTAATTAAAGAAAAGATCTCCATCTCCCAGCTGACAGACTGCCCTTGGCCCGAGCAGTGCTCCCCACGCTTCTCCTTCTCCCCTCCTCCCAGGAGATGGAAACCTGCCCTTTGATGGGATGTGTTTGCACCTTACAGGGATCCAGGAAATTTTTAAAAAATTAAAAAATTAAAAAAAATAAAGATACAAAATCGCTTTGCTTCCCTCTGAAGCCCAGGCGTGTTGCAGCTTTGGGGTGCAGCACAGCCCTGGGGCTGAGGGAGAGGGGCTGGGTGGTTCCATGGAAAAGCTCCCTTATCCCCGTGGTGCATTTTTAGTGCAGGAGCTGCAGACACACACACAGGCTGCATCCCAAACCCCTCCGTGTAATCACAGATCCACGCTTCCTTCTGGCCTTCCACTCATTTAATCATCCCTCCTCGTCTGCCTCCAGCACCCCCAGCTCTGTCAGAGGGCAGGAACACAGCCCTTACATCCAGCAGGACAAGAGTTCCCTGCGACAGCTGCTATATTTAACAGGGAAAAAGAAAAAAAAATTACACTGGGTTGCCATGGCAACCCTGGCTTCTAAAAATAGCCCTGCCATATCCAGCACCGCCGAGAGCACAGGCAGCGCTGACGGAAGCAAATGGAAGCAAACTTTTATTCCTGGCTGGAATTGCCACTGAGCAAATCCTGCAAACAAAAAAAAAAATTAAAATAAAAAGCCTTGAGTGAAGCATCCTCGCTTCCCTCGCCCCAGGGACTGATCCAGAGTTCCTTGGGATCAAAGGGGAGCTTTGGGAATGGGGGCAGGGCTGGCCAGGCTCTCCTCCTAGGCGAGGAGGTGAAGGGGGAATGATGATGCTGGATGCTGCTGGTTTTCCAGCAGGGGCTGGACACGGCCCTGGTGATGCCTTAAGTGGCTCCCTAAAAACAGAGACCAGGCAGGAATGAGGGAATAAAGGAGGGATTGATTGGAAAGGCCTTCAGAGGTCACACTCTGGGCTCCAGAGGCTCCTGCCTCAGTGCATCCCAACATGGACAATGCCAGCTCCCGAGTTCTTCCCACTTTGATATCAGCATCAATTGCCCAAGCAGAAGCCAGGCAAGGATGGAATTTGCCCAAGCTTGCCCCCCTTTCTCTCCCCAAGATGAAGGTTTGCAGTTGTTGGGCCCAGGAGGGTCTGGGTGTCCTTGGAGAGCGAGCTGGAGAGGCTTTGTTATGTCAGTGTGAGCATGAGAGAACAGCACTGAACGAGCTCCAGGGAGCTGCAGAGTTACACTGGGCACTGCAGGGCTGGGAACAGAGAAAAGTTAAACCCTGAGGTATCACTGGCATCAGGGTCACCCCCAGGCAGGAGATCTGCCAGGGTCAGGCTGGGTTTGGAGGGAGCACCTGGCCTTGCCTCCCTTGCTTTAAACGACCCACAGAGAGCCACAGTGGGGATACAGAGGTTCCCAAACAGCCTTTTCCTCCCCTTCCTCCAACAAAACCCAGCTCTCTGGGCATTAAATCAGGAGCCTTCTCCTTCCCCACTGGAACACAGACCCTGTCACCAAAACACACCCCGAGCTCCCCACAGCCGGACCCAGCCGAGCATCCTCCCAAACCTGATTAGCCAGGGCTGAGCAGTCACAGCAGTTGCTTCCCACTGCACTCCAGCCTCCAGCCATCTCCCTAATCCTCCCTGACATCCCTGGCTCCTCGCAGCCCCCTGGCCATGCTGGCACGGGTGGGGGGCTCTGGGTGCCCTCCCCGAGCCCTCCCCGAGCCCTCCCCGCACAGCCCTGGCTCCCAGCGACCCTCGAGCTCCCAGTGCCTGCTGGAGAGGGCACAGCTCTGCCTGGCTCCTGCTCTGCTCCCGGGAGGAAGGCGCTGGAGAGCGAGGAAGAGCTCTCACATTGTTGTAGCAGTCAGTGTGTGTGAGGGGTCTTGCCCTTTTTCTCCCCCACTTAAGGAAAAACAGGTTGCCAGACCTGATGGGAACCATGGGCAAGCTAGTGCAATGTTTTCTCTGTCTCGTGGTTGATGCCAGCAGCCTCAGAGCAGGGTCCAGAGGAGGCCATGGGGATGCTCAGCGGGGTGCAGCTCCTGTGCCTAAGGACCGAGGGGATGGAGGGAGGGAGGGAAGTTTGCTGCTGCTTTCAGAGCAGGGCAGGAGCGCACAGAGCCTGCTGCTGCTAATGGTGTTTGGGTTTAGAGCCGAAACTCACATCATGGGAAGGTGATTCAGAAGGAAATTCTGTAGTATAAGAGCAGTGAGGCCCTGGCACAGGGTGCCCAGAGCAGCTGGGGCTGCCCCTGGATCCCTGGCAGTGTCCCAGGCCAGGCTGGATGGGGCTGGGAGCAGCCTGGCACAGTGGGAGGTGTCCCTGCCATGGCAGGGGTGGCACTGGATGAGTTTAGGTCCCTTCCAACCCAAACCATTCTGGGATTCTGTGAAATAGAATTCCCCAGGGCATCCTCCCCTGCCCAGGAGAGTCTCCTCCTCTCTCGGTGAGGCTGGGCCAGCACAGAGGGAGCAGCAGGCTGCGTGTCCAGGCCCAGCCACGCCGTGCTGATGGTCAGCTGGGTGCTTTCCCAAGGAAAGCCAGCTCCTGACGGCCCTGCCCAGCCCCAGCCCGTGCCACCAGCCACAGGAATGCAGCAGCAGCCCTGCACAAGCCCACACAGAGCGGTGGAGAGCGTGGCCCACATGTGAGCTGGGCTCTGAAGGCGAAATGTGAGAGAGGGCATGGTAGGCGCTCAGGATGTGCAGGGACGAGGCAGAACAAACAGGGTAAGGTGCTTAATTCCCATGTGGATCTGGGCAGGTTTACCCCAAAGGCTGAGCTGGGACCCCAGGAGGAGCTTTGTGGGTGGAACATCTCCCTAAAAAGGAGGAGACACATCCCAGCAGAGCCAGAGCAGCAGCACGTCCTGGCAATGACTCCAAACAGGAGGTGAGACACCAGAATCTCACATCCCTGGATGTCCCCCCCATCACAGATCCTCACCTCTCTCCCAGTTTCATGGCACCAAGCTGGTTCAGGTCTGTGCCCTGTCCTTGCAGACATCCCTGATCCTCTCACCCCACTTCTGGCAGGGTAGAACCAAGAAAAATCATGGCAGGAATCCGTGGAGAACCCATGTTACAAGCCAAGGGACATTCAATCTGCTGGAAATTGTGATTCTTGGCTCCACTGCTGTCCCAGACCATGGAATCCCAGGATGGTTTGGGTTGGGAGGGACCTTAAAGCTCATCCCATCCCATCCCAGCCATGGCAGGGACACCTCTCACCATCCCAGGCTGCTCCAAGCCCCAATGTCCAGCCTGGCCTGGGACACTTCCAGGGATCCAGGGGCAGCCACAGCTGCTCTGGGCACCCTGTGCCAGGCCTTTTCCAGCCTTTCCTCCAACAAAAGCTGATACAACCACACTGAATTTTGCCTTGGGTTTCCTTTCCCTGCTCCAAGTTCAGCTGGGTCTCTCTCCAGGAGCCAGGAATTAAGCAGCACAGCTATTCCAAGGTAAATTGCTCTACAATTGCTTTTCCATAGCAAAGAGGGCTGTTTTCTTAGGGCAAAACACTTTTATCCTTGAGCAAAGTGTCAGCAGGAGGAATAGCCAGGGAAAGCTTGGCTGTGCTGCCATCCTGGAGTTACCATCAGGTAAAAAAAAACAAAAGGTCAGTGAGTTTCCCCTCTTCACTTTTTGTGGCCAAGTTCTTTAACTTTCCCTCAACTCAGACAAGGATGCCAGAGCTGGGGTTCCCCATAAATACTCTCAAGCCTGGGCTGGGGAGAGCAAACCAAGAGGGCCCAGAAACCACGGAGCTGCTCCAGCCAGGGAGAGACATCTGTAATTAACAGAGTGGGAAAATCACACAGTGACACCAAACGTGTATCCCAAACCTCCCCCCCAAAAACACCGAGAGCAGACATCCATTTCCTGCAGGGCTGTGGACGCCTGCCAGCCCGCAAATAAATCACAAAGCCACAAAGCCAGCGAGGAGGAAGAGAAAGGGGAATTATCGCAGGGGATGCAGCAGGGAAGTCACCAGCGTCTCCAGCAGGCCTCTGCTGTTTATCAGGAACATTCCCTGGTGCTTCCCACCAGCAGGGACTCGCACAGGGAGGGATGTCCCAGCCCAGCAGCCAAGGTCTCCTCGGATTCTGCAGGCTCCAAAGGCACGGCCAGGGGGTGGCTGGGGAGATGGGCTGACCTGGGACCTGACTGGCAGGACTGAACCCAAACAGACCCACAGCAGAGCTGGTGTTAAATAGGCTTTGGCATGGGCGGAGAAATATAATAATAAAATATAATAAACCCAAAGCTGCCGACTTTTCTCCAGGAAGAGGGCGCCTGGAGGGCAGGGATGGAGCACTGGCAGCCCCTCCAGAGGGACTGTGTCCAGTGATGCTGGAGATTACAGCCGAGACAACAAACAGTTTCAGCGAGGACTTGCCGTCCTCCTCCCATTTTCCCTCCCCTGTGGAGCTCCAGTGGCCTGAGCTCTCCCTTCACAGCACAGAGAGCCTCTCCACAGCTCCAGCACCAGGTCCTGCCAGCAGCTTCACAGCTTCCCCCCTGGAGCCGGGCTTTGGCAGCACCCAGGGGCTGGAGGAGAAGCTCCATTAGTGAGGTTCTGAAGGGCAGCTCCTGTTTTCTTCACCACCCAGGGCTTGCTGAATGAGCTGTGGGTGGGTGCCCTGCTTCCCACAGTGGCTACAGCAGCCCTGCTGAACGCACCTGCATTCCCAAGAGGGTTCTTTTCTCTTCCACTCACAGCTGAAGTGCTTTGGGAGGCTCTCAAAACCATCCCGTGCTGCTCACAGAGAAGCTTCTCCACCACCTCCTTCCCTGCCACAGGGATGCTGAACCTCATGGGTTGGAAGGGACCCTAAAGACCACCTGGTTCCAACCAGCCCCTTCCCACCTGGATGGGGTGGGTTTATCTCCCTGAGCCCCCTGATGTCACTGCCTGGCCACCAAACCTCCACCAGAACCAGAGGTGCCACTGCTGCCTTTCCCTGGTCTGAAAATTAAAACCAAATTAATGGGGAAAAGGGGTTTTTATTTTGATATTTATTTAAGGATTCTTGGGTGCAGCACTTGGTCCAGGTGGAATGCCCCGAAAATGCATGCACACCGAAATACACACAATTATAGGCCTTGCAAAATTAACATATTTATCAAAGGTTCCCCAATGAGAGGCTGGAGTGAAGCCCTCGTTGTGAGGAACCTTCCCCCTGGCTGGGCCTGTCTGAGGTTCCAAAATGTGTTCTGGAGAGGCCCTTGGTGTCTGGGGCTCCCAGGATGTTTGCTCTCCTGGTTTAACGGTGCCGTGGGGCTGAGCTGAGTTATCAGCCTTGGGAAATTACAAATATCTGGGCTAAAAGCACCGAGAATACATCAAACTATAAAAGAGTGTGTGAGAGGGGTGTGAAAGAAAAGACAAAAAACCATCCTGGCATCACCACAACCAGGGACAGCTGTGGTGAAATTTCTGCCCTGTTCCAGGCTTGCCCATCCCAAATCCTCATCCCTCCTGCAGTGAGCAAACACAGCTGGCACTTAGCAAAGTCAGGGAATAGAGCAAAATGCTTCCCTGCACCTCAGGCACTTCAGCTTTTCCTTCCCTTCCTTCGCCTGCTCAAAAAAACGAAAAGAGAGAGAAATTGTATTTATTCACGCACACGAGAGCGAAACATTTGTTTAGGAGGAAATCCCACTGATTGTTGGCTGTTTTTCCAGAGGCAGGAGGAGCAGCAGCCCTCACTGCCTGCCTGCCCCTCGGTGATTCGTGTTTTTGTGCTGTGAGCGACATTCCCGAGCCTGATAAAGGCATTAGTGCATTTCTGGGGCCGAATTGTGAATGATGAGATGCAAAACCCTCTGTTCATGCACTCCAGTGCCAAGCAGAGACACCCGAGCTCTCCAAGTCCCCACAGCGGCTCCCTCTCTGCTCTGAACGGGTAAAAGCACCCAAATCACCTGGCTGTGCTCCCCAGGGACACACCTCAGGGGTTAGGGCAGGAATGGGATGTCTCCTGGGTGTTTGCTCCTGCAGCAGCATCCTCTGAGCTGGGCCCAGGGCAAGCTCCCTCCTGAGCTCGGTGTGACCACATGGCACACACAGGGTAAGGGCATTCGGGATGAACACATCAGGAAGTGACTCCCTAGCTGCAAAGAAGTGCTCACTAACGTGCTCTTTTTGGGGTAAAAACAGAGTGGAACTGAAATATGGCGAGCACAGATCTGAGTTTTCATCTGGAAAGCTGTCCCCGGAGCAGAGCACACCCAGCACTGCCAACAGCACATTCATCCTTTCCTATTTGCATTTCCACTTCCTTTTAACCCAAAGAATCACAGAATCCCTGAGGCTGGGAAGGACCTCCAAGACCACTGAGCCCAGCCATGAACCCAAGAGCGCTAAACCATTTCCCTGAGCACCTCATCCACACACCTCCGGAATATTTCCAGGGAGACTCCTCCATCGTTGCCCTGGGCAGCCTGTTCCACTGCCCGACCAACCTTCCAGGGGGGAGGTTTTCCCCAAATTTCCACTCCAAACCTCACCAGGCACAACCTGAGGCTGTTCCCTTCTTGCCCTGGCCATTGAGCTCCAGAGCCTTGCCCAGCTCCGTTCCCTTCTCAGGACTCTCATCCCAGGTGGAACCACAGGAAAGGGAGCTGCACTGCCCCAGGGCAGAGCTTATCCCCTTCAGTTCTACAAACAGGAAGAAAAAAAAAGCCTAGAAAAAATGGGTTTAGGCTAATCCTAAACCCAAAGTTCATATTCTTTAGCTAGGTTTGAAAAACAAAGTTTGTTTGACCCAAAATGTTTAATTTGACCTAAAAGGTTTTGGTTGTCTCTAAGTTTTTTGGAAAGTTAGAAATCAGGGGACAGAACAGCTTGTTAAAGAACAAAAAAATAAGGAAGTAAAGCACTCTCCCCCCGTCAGGGTTTGAGGCAGGTGCCAGCAGTGAGCAGGGATCCAAGAGCAGCAGTTTGTGTCCACAGGCAGTGCCTCAGCTTGCCCCTGTGCCCACATGGGATGTGTTACCTCACGCTGTCCAAACTGCTCTATTCAAAAATAATAACAATAATAATAATTAAATATTCCCTCATGGACAATGCCAGCTCCCGAGTTCTTCCCACTTTGATATCAGCATCAATTGCCCAAGCAGAAGCCAGGCAAGGATGGAATTAGCCCAAGCTTGCCCCCCTTTCTCTCCCCAAGATGAAGGTTTGCAGTTGTTGGGCCCAGGAGGGTCTGGGTGTCCTTGGAGAGCGAGCTGGAGAGGCTTTGTTATGTCAGTGTGAGCATGAGAGAACAGCACTGAACGAGCTCCAGGGAGCTGCAGAGTCACACTGGGCACTGCAGGGCTGGGAACAGAGAAAAGTTCAAACCTAAGGCACCAGCAGGGCGTTAAAAGTTCAGATGATCTGCCCTAAGACTCCTATGCATTCTTGAAATGAAGAGGATTATCTAAGAGAGGTTTCCAAGTGTTTTGATTTCTGAAAAAGGGTGGACTTTCAGGCCATAACCAGGATGTTTTAATTTCACTAACTGTACTCTAAGTCCATACCTTTATATTGCAGAGTACTTCGCTTGTCTCAACACACCTTTAGGTTTCTTCCTGCAAACTCATCTGCTCGTTTGTCACATAAGCAGCAGACATGAAGAACGGAGAGGAAGAATATATCTATGTGTGAATTACCTCAGAAGGGCTTTGATGGGTCAAGGCTGAAACAGATCTGAAATATGTACCAAAAAACCTCTGTAATGCAAGCACAGCTAGTGCTTCATGGAACTCAGAACTGCACTACAGAGCAACAACTGCTTGCAAAGCTGTCTTCAGAGCTGATTTCCTTTATGAAAATGTGGAAAAACGAATCAAGGGTAATTAAAATTAGTCTATGCAGAGAGGTAACTCCATATGGTTGGTTATTTTTGAGCCATGTCTGTCTTTTGTGAGGGCTTCACCCTCTGCATCCCAGGGATGCTCCCCACCTTCAGCCCTGCCTCTGGCTCCTCTCCGAGGCCTCTGCTCCTCAGCACGTTCCCCTGGCTCGCTGGGGAATTCAGCACTGCAGTATCTTGCATGGCAGATTATTTTTAGGGATGATCCAATCGAGACAGATAAAAATAAGAAAGGAGCTGAATCCTTGCTGGAGCTGACTGCAGAACGCTGTGGCTTGCCAGAGCCTGGTGGCCAGAGAGGGATTCCTGATCCAAGAGCACTCCCAAGAACAGCTCAAGGGTTCATCCACGGAGCTGCCACCAGCACCCATAAAGAACAGAAATCTCCACAGATAAACACAGATACCTGCATGCCAAAATACCCAAATCACATCCAAATTCCATTTCAAAGCCAAGGAAACATCACCCATAGCTGCCAGGGTGACACCAGGCAGCCAGGCTGGTGATGCACTGCTGAATGTCACTGAGAGCCCCTCAAAAATGATTATCAGATCTTTAATAAACTCAGCTGGGCTGTGGCACCGCAGCCCTCACCACGTGGCTCTCGACTGGAGAGGAAAGAAGAGCAGAAAGCAGTGAGACATCTCCCCGTGGCATATGCCCAGACTCCAGAAAAGTGTTTGGGGCAAAATTCCAGAGCACAGTGAAGGACAAAAACTTATTTATTTCTTTATTTTTCAGTGACGTGAAGAAACAAGATTCGCTCTCAACTGGTCAGTATTGCCTGGGGAAAGAAAGTGAAAAAAAACCTCCACCCCTGATGACTTGTCTAAACCAGTCACTCAGAGGTATTTATTTTTTAAAAAGGGAATTTTTTGCCTTTTTTTTTTTTTTTTTTAATGTCAGGTTGATTATTGCCAACAGTATTTTAGCATCTGCTGGGCCTGCTGACCTACCACATTTACCCTACTTACACTAATTAAACTTTAATTAAGTTCACTAGATGTTCATCTAACATCAAAAGTAAGGCAAAGGCTTTGCCAAGATGGGCAGTTTGGGTTTGCATCACTTTATTTACACATCCACAACAGAAGGGGATTGGGGTTTTTAAGGGCAGCTCACTTCTGACCCACTCCCCTGACCCTCCCAACACCTGCTCTGCAGTTTTGTCCCAAGCAGCTCCACGAGGAGCTCTGTCACCACCTTCCTGGGGGGACAGAGAGCTTGGGGTGAGGTGAGGAGTGTTTTGGGATGCTCCTGTGAGTCCAGGCCCATCAGGGACCTCAGCTTCCTCCTCCAGGCTGCTAATCTGGTCTCGTATTTCTGTTTCTTAAAAAAAAAACCAAAAAAAATCCAGAAATGGAAGGAGCAGAAGGCTTTTCTGGCAGCGCTGGGTGTGGTCTCTGCTCAGGGCACCCACAGCTGCTCTCCAGCAACAAGTCAGCTTTCCTCTCCTCTCCGCCTCCGAAACAAATTCCCTTCCCTCCCAGGAAACCTGCTGCCACCACAGAGCCTTGGGGAGCTCCCTGTGGCACCCCCATGGTGACATCCGACCCCGATGGTGACATCCCAGCCTGTGCCACATCCCACCCTGTGCCACATCCCAGCCTGTGCCACATCCTGAAGCAGATCCTGGTGCTTTCCCTGGCCCAAGGGATCCACAGAAAACCTTTTGGCTTGGGAAAGACCTCGCAGAGCTCCGAGTGCAGCTGCTGACCCTGCACTGCTTTTCCCTGGTTTCAGCAGGATCGGCTGGGAAAGCAAAATCCAGCTTTTGTGGGCAGGGATCAGCGACCTGATTGTCCTCTCGCCTAGTTCACTCCATTCTCACCTTCGGCAAAGTGATCCTGGGAAAAACACTTATTTTAGAGCTGTTCCTCTAAAATTGCTTGAGCAACTCTCCCTCTTCCTCTTTCTCCCTCTTCCTCTTTCTCTCTCTCTCTTTTTTTTTAAGCAAGCAGGAACTTTAAAAAGAAGGTTTTTGGAAAAGGATATTTTGGCAACAAAGCTCTCGGTTTAGTGCTTGGCAGGCACCAAGCGTTCAAGCTTTGAGAAAATAAAAGTTTGTTCAGAGCTTTGAGGGGGGTTGTGCTATTTATTTTTCTTGGCTTTTCTAAATGAAAGTGCAGGTTTGGTGCTGTGAGTTGGGGAGGTTCTGACACACACACACTCACACAAAACACCCTCAGCACTGGTGGATTTCCAGTGATCTCCTCACAAAAAGATCCCATTCCAAGCCCAAATTTCCAAATTCAGGAGGACCACACATGGATGCATGGAGTGATTTCACCTGAATGACAGCTCAGGGTAGCATGGAAGGGTGTTGGAACCATGGAATGGTTTGGGTTGGACATTAAAACCCTTCCCATGCCACCCCTGCCATGGGCAGGGACACCTCCCACGGGACCAGGCTGCTCCAAGCCTGCCCTGGGGCACTGCCAGGGATCCAGGGGCAGCCCACTTAAGGGTGTTGGGGACCCCCTGTAGGGTCTTTTCACCCCCAGATGTGAGGTTTATTCTTCTTTATCAAGGTCCCATATCAGGAATGAAGGAGTTGAAGCATTCTTGCTCAGTTTCTCAGGTTGTTTATTAGTTTTCTTATCAAGTTCTCAGCGCAGCCTGTGCCTGCCTTGTGGCTGTAGATTCAGAGCTACAATGGCTGCTAGATTTTGTGTGCAGCATGTTTTTAAAACCTTTTTTATCCAATAATTAACCTCAACGTGTGATATTTTCCATTTTGTACCAATAACTACCAAATCTCTCTAACACATTTCTATTCTACCAATCACTCTGTGCCTTCTTCAGAGTGGAACAAGAGAGAGAAGGAGAAAGAAGGACCCAGGGACAACACCAAAAGTCTCCATCTTGTCTCTACTACTAAACCTTATACTATAAATGTTCACCCTGTGATAAACTAAACTACAATCTGTGTCACACTTTGGATGCTTTCAATTCATCCAGGAGCGTTGGAAGCTTTTCCCAGGGGCACAGATCAAAGGCTGTGTCCCCCTGGGGTGCCTGGGGGGGATCTGGGACCCCTCAGAACAACAGGAGAAGCTTTCCAACTTTTCCTGGACTCCAACCAAGCCCTTCCTTGGTTCCCTCTTCCCTGCAGTGCTGCTTGCTGGGCAGCAGATCCCTCACCTCCTCTGTCACCTGCCTGTGCCAGCCTGCTGCTCCCAGAACACTGCCCAATTCCCTGGAATGCCACTGTCCATCACCTGCCTGTGCCAGCCTGCTGCTCCCAAAACACTGCACAATTCCCTGGAATGCCACTGTCCATCACCTGCCTGTGCCAGTCTGCTGCTCCCAAAGCACTGCCCAATTCCCTGGAGTGCCACTGTCCATCACCTGCCTGTGCCAGCCTGCTGCTCCCAGAACACTGCACAATTCCCTGGAGTGCCACTGTCCATCACCTGCCCGTGCCAGCCTTTGGCTGCTGTGGCAGAGAGAGGAGGCTCCGACCTTTAAAACAAAAAACACCTCTTTACAAACAAAGAGGAGATGAGATTTATGGCCGGGCAGGAATGGGGAGGTCACTGCTCCAGACCATCACCACCCATTTATCCTGGTTTATTTTTGGGCCATCCAAGGAAAAGCACTCCTGGTGAAGGCTTTGTGCACAATCAGGAGCTCCTAGCGAGACACTCTGTCCGTGGGGCAGGATGGAAACCTCTCCGTGCAGGAATGGAACAGGTGCCTGTGCATATCCCCACTACTCCTTGTCAGGGTTTGGGCTTCTTTTCCCCTCACCCTCACTCCCTGAGCTGGGATGGAACACAGGAGATGCAGTTTGTTCTTGCTCAGACTCAGTTGTTTATCAGTTCTTATCTCTGTTACAGCCTCAGGAGCTGTGAGCTCTGCTAACAAGGTGCAACAAGGCTATCATGGCTTTTCTCCAGCTCTGCAAAGATTTTTTTCAAGGACAATTTGTCCAATAATGAGTTGACACCTAAATTATTTTTATTTTTCACCCAACACTCAAACCCCTAAGTTCAGCAGTGAGGATTTTCTTATCCAGTTGCAAGACATCATCTAAACTCATGAAGAAGAGGAAGAAGAAAGTGAAAAAGAAGTATTTAGCCACCACCCTAAAACCTTCATTTTTGACACATGTATAATTATATGTATTACTATATTCCAAAACCCTAAATCTTAAATTTTTCACCCTGTGACTCCACACCTTCTATTCAAACCACACAAGTGTGATTTTAATGTTATCACTCAATTTTGGAAGCCTATCCCAAGGCCTCAGATCAAATGTGGTGTTTTCTTGTAGATCAGTGCCTTTCAGCACAGAGAATTTAAAATTCTCAGCTCCCAGGGTTCCAACAACCCCTTGGCCCTCACAGAGGGTAACAACCTCTTTAAAGCCACATCCTGCATCCATCTCAGCGAGCTCCTCTCCTGGGATCCTCTGTTCCTGGAGGGTGGAGTGGCTTTGCTTCCAAACTCATTTGCTCCATGGCACGGTGGTGGAAAAAAAACCCCAAAAAACCAACAAAAACCAACAAAAAAAGCAGAGGTGACAAGAGAAACAGAACATTTGGCAAAAATGTGTATTGAACTTCACGCAACAAACCCATTAGCTCGGGCGGCCCCATCCCTATGGCAACCAAACAGCACAGAAACAAGGCATTAACACCTCCATTTATTAGTGGACAAGGGCTCAGCTTTTCTCATCCCGGGGCTGTTCCCCGGCCCGGCTCGCCGGGGGTTCCTGGGGAGGATGGTTCTGGTTCAAATGCCAAGGCAAACACGGGCACAGCATCCACAGACAGCCCAGCCCGAGCCTCGGGAGCTTTAATCGCACCTGGGAAAACAAATCATCCGTCCTGTCCTAGGAGCTGCACAGAGCTCTTCGGCAAGAACAGGAATGGGAGCTGCAAACTGCTTCTCCCAAAATGATTTCCAAGTGCTCCCTGAACTTCCCTTTCCGCCTTGCTCCGGGGTTTAGGATAACCTTCACTGGCAATGAGCATCTGCCTTTCTTGGGGTGGGCAGTCTTAAAGAAGCTAATCAGAGAGAGGAAATCTCTGCCCAGAGCAGCTGTGGCTGCCCCTGGAAGTGCCCAAAGCCAGGCTGGACAGGGCTTGGAGCAACCTGGGACAGTGGGAGGTGAGGGGGTGAGATGTGTTGTCTTTCCTTGGTCTTAAAATTAAAACCAAAACATGATTTATGGGGAAAAGGGGTTTTATTTTGGTATTTATTTAATGATTCTTGGGTACAGCATTTTGTCCAGGTGGAATGCCCCAAAAATGCACTGAAATACACACAATTATAGGCCTTGCAAAATTAACATATTTATCAAAGATTCCCCAATGAGAGGCTGGAGTGAAGCCCTCGTTGTGAGGAACCTTCCCCCTGGCTGGGCCTGTCTGAGGTTCCAAAATGTGTTCTGGAGAGGCCCTTGGTGTCTGGGGCTCCCAGGATGTTTGCTCTCCTGGTTTAACGGTGCCGTGGGGCTGAGCTGAGTTATCAGCCTTGGAAAATTACAAATATGTAGGCTAAAAGCACTGAGAATACATCAAACTATAAAAGAGTGTGTGAGAGGGGTATGAAGAAAAAGCAAAAAATCATTGTGGCATCAGATGGGATGAGCTTTGAGGTCCCTTCCCACCCAAACCCACTCCCCACTTCCATCCTGCTGTTCCCAGGTGAGAGGCACCTTGTCCTGAGGCTGGTTCAGACCTGATCTCTGAGCACTCTGGGTCTCCACACCACGGCAGCCAGGAGAATCCAGGCCACACACTCAGGAAAAAACCTTCCACGGGGAAAAGCAACACCACATCGGGAGAGGATGCCTTGAGAAAACGGAGCTGGAGGAGCAACTCTGCCACCATGGAGCACAGACTGAGCCAAACTGGACAAATTGCCAATCTCAGGGAGCAGCAGACACCCAGCACGGGGCTTGTGGTGCTCTCAGCATCCATCCCCGCGCCCTCAGGCAGTGCCTTCCCCCTGCCAAAATCTCCTCTGACCAGGGCTCTGCTTCCCCATCCCTCCGGGCGAGGAAGCCAGCAAAGGGATCAGTTTGCAAGGGAGCAGATGAACAGGTTGAAACCCTGACAGTTCGCTTCCCAAACAAGGTCGCTCGAGGATCCCACAAGTCCCTGACTAGCTGCCTTGCCGGCGGCTCAAAGGCATTTCAAGAACATTTGAGCTGGTGCCAAAAATATCTGGGCTCATCCCTGCGGCAAAACAGCAGGAGGAGGAGGAGGATGGGATGTGATGGCAGTGTCTGAACAGGCAGAGGGATGGAGGGGATCAGAGAGGCTTGGGGGGTGTTTTTGGGAGTACCTCCACCACTGGGAAGAGCAAAAAAAAAAGAGTTTTAAAGTCTCCTGTCAGCCAGAACTAACTCTGTCCCACCATGAGGGCCTGATGGATCTTAAAGCTCTTTTCCTACCCTAATGACTCCACGTTTACCTCTGGCAATAGATCTCAGCACACGGCAGCAAGGACGGCTTGAAAGAAGCCCTGAGCACGTCCAGTCCCCTACAAAAGACATGGCAAAAGCTCTTGCCAACCTCATGCCCAACTCACTGGTGGTTTTCCTCCACTGGTAATTCTTTTGCCATCTCCAGTCTCACCTCATGGTCTTTGCAAAATGAGAGACTTTTGGGTTTTACCAGTGAAATAAGTGCAGTGGAACGAAATTGAGTAATCAGAACAACATTCAGCAATCAGAACAAAATCCAGCAATTTAACAAGAACCATACCTGCAAGCTCCAGCACAAACCCAGCCCCAGAGAGACGTGGAACAAGATATCTCATAACCCTCTTCCACAGCTTTCACCATTCCATTTTGGGATTTATTTTCTAAATAAGGCATTCAGAAACCTGCATGCTGACTCTTGGGGCTTTTCCCCCAGAGTCCTCCTGGCTGAGGTGTCCTTGGTTTGAGGATGTGAACCCAGAGCACCTCTGACTGCTCTTGTCAACCACAGCAGCATTTCTGGGCACAGGGGTGAGTGGATTTGAGCTGAAGGAGGGCAAGGATTAGGTGGGATATTGGGAAGGAATTGTTCCCTGGCACTGAGGGTGCCCAGAGCAGCTGTGGCTGCCCCTGGATCCCTGGCAGTGCCCAAGGCCAGGTTGGACATTGGGGTTGGGAGCAGCCTGGGACAGTGGGAGGTGTCCCTGCCATGGCCACAGTGGGACTGGATGAGCTTTAACATCCCTTCCAACCCAACCATCCTGCGATCTGACCCCCTAAAATCCACGCCACCAGAGCTCTGTGCCGATGGGCAAAGCCCCAGGTGCTGGGAAGCAGCTCCCAGCCACTGCTGCCCTCTGTGCACAGACGCCGATCACAGGAGCCAGTGCCAGGCTGGATGTGCCAGCAGTGCTCGGGGAGAACCCGAGACAGCTTTTTTGGGGTGCCAGGGGCAGAGCAGCGAGGCACGGAGCGGTGGAGAGGCAGAGCACGGCGATCCCACCGCACCCAGCCCCAGAGGTGCCCGCAGCCACATCTGGAGACAGCAGCTGGAGCACGTTTGTCCCAGCCCTGCTTCCCTGCCCGTGTGTTCCCGGCAGGAGGGCATGGAAAGCATCCCAGCCCAGCCTGCCCTCCCTCCCTCCATCCTCTGCCACGTGCCAGAACTCCTCTGCTCGCCCCGGCACGAGGTCAGGGTTCCTGGCAGGGCTCTCGGCTCCTTCTTCCCTCTCCCTTCCCCCTGCTCCTGGTGGAATACGAAAGCAGCCCTGCCACCTGCCATTTGCCTTGGCCCGCTCCTCTCCTGTCTGCCAAAAATTAGCAACATGCCCCCAAAATGTAATTGGAAACGCTGCACCACTCTGCAGGGGTCCCGGTGCTGTTGCATGGAGGAGGCTTGACAAAAAGCCAATTTAATTTCTAGATTCCCCGGGCTGTGTGTAGCTGCTAAGTGAGGAGGCAGAAAAAAAAAAAAAGAAGAAAAAAAAAAATCCCTTTTATCAGGCCAATTCCTATTAGTAGATTCAGATCTTTTTAACAAGCCCTGCCACAGGAATCATTGAGCTGTCGCTGGCAGCGGATTTAGGGCACCTCCTCTTGGGATTGGAGTCCTGTGGGAGGCTGAGAGTGAGAAGCTGGCATCCCCAAACCTCAGAGCCAGGAGCTGGGGTGGAGCTGGAGGTGGCAGGGGATTGGTGAGGGCTGGCATTAACCCCGGCAAGGGAACTGCCCCATTCCCCTGCTCCTCCCCGGCAGAACACGCAGGGATGCTGCAGGAGGGACCTGGAAATGCCTCCCACACCTCTGGGGTGCTGTGAGAGCAGAGCCCAGCACTGCTGCTGCTGCCCAGGCTGCAGAGCCCTGCAGAGCCACCCCCGCAGATCCAGCAGGTCCCTGCTCCCTGCAGGAAAAGGGCAGGGTGGGCAGCAGGGGAATTAGGGCACCTCACTCACACCTCGCCTGGGCAGAGAGCTCGGCCAGCACACTCGTGGAACTGGAAAGCAACATTTCACCCCCAAAGAGCTGCTGGCATTGTCAGGGCTGACTTGGCCAGGCTTAGGAAAGAGCTGTGCCAAACTGGCTTGTTGTTATCTCCCTGCCCCAAAATCCTCAGGGGCTGCTCCTTTGTTAGGGGATCTCAGTGTCCACGGAGCTCTGCTAAAATCCAGGCTCCTCGGGGACACCTGCACACACAGACACTCTCCCAGCAGTAAGGATGGATGCTGGGCAGGAATTGTTCCCTGGGAGGGTGGGCAGGCCCTGGCACAGGGTGCCCAGAGCAGCTGTGGCTGCCCCTGGATCCCTGGCAGTGCCCAAGGCCAGGCTGGACATTGGGGCTGGGAGCAGCCTGGGACAGTGGGAGGTGTCCCTGCCAGGGCAGGGGTGGGGTGGGATGATCTTTGAGGTCCCTGCTGATGCCAGGATGATTCTTTGCTTTTTCTTTCATACCCCTCTCACACACTCTTTTATACAGTTTGATGTATTCTCAGTGCTTTTAGCCCACACACTGTGACTCCCCAAGGCTGATAACTCAGCTCAGCCCCACGGCACCGTTAAACCAGGAGAGCAAACATCCTGGGAGCCCCAGACACCAAGGGCCTCTCCAGAACACATTTTTGTAAATTAAGATAAGCTCATCCAGAAAAAAAGTTCCTCAAAACAAAAAACCTCACTCGAGCCTCTCACTGAGAAATCTTTAATAAATATACTAATTTTTTTGCAAAGCCCATAATTGTGTGTATTCCAGTGTGAGTGTGTGCATACATTTTCAAAGCATTCCACCTAAACAAAGTACTGTACCCAAAAACTCCGAAGTAAATACCGAAATAAAAACCTCTTTTCCCCATAAACCTTTCTCCTAAGGTGGAGAACCTTCAGGTTGGAACTGTTCCGGAGGCCGTGGAGCAGGGTGATGCTGCTGCTGCTGGAGGAGGTGACGTGGAGAGGCTCAGGGCTGGCTTTAGGCACACACAGGTGCCTGTGCCCTGCTGCCCTGACCCTGCTGGAAGGCAAACACCCCAGGAGCTCCACTGCCAGCAGCAGCAAGAACCTTTCTGTCAGGGGGGAGATGTTCTTCTCTGGACCCTGACTCCTGACCCAGCTGTGTTCCTTATTTCAATGTCCCATGTCCCGAAAAGATGAAATGAGGCTTCTTTCTGCTGTTTCAAAGCTTGTTTATTTTTCTTATCAAAGTTTGGGAGGCACAGACTGTGCTGTGACCTCCAGGAACACGAGGGCAGAATGGCAATGGCTACCCAAAGCAGGTAGCTTTTATATCTATTATCAACCAGTTAGAAAACTTTACCTATCTTATTTTGTCCCCAAAACCAGTGAATATCAACCTCACTGACATGTCNGAGCTTGGTTCTCAGGCCAAGCCTTTTTTGAGGAGCTCTGAGGGTAAAACAAACACCCAGAGGAGCAGGAAAAGTTCCCAAGCTTTTCCTGACTCCAACACTTCCCATCCAGCATCCCAGCAGAGCTCCTTCCACAGGAACCCTCGCCAGGCCTCCTGCAACACCTCCTGGAGCCAAACCTCTCCCCTGGCTCCCCCAGGAAGGAACATTTTGTTCCAAGGCAGCTGCTGACCCCATGAACGCCGTGGGGTGCTTGGTCGCTCCCCGGCCAGCTCGGGGCTCCTCACGCCGCCTGTTCCCTGCGGGGACCTCTCCCCTCTCCCCATGTGTTTCCTGTCGGGAGCACAGGTTTTGGAAGCTGTTGTTGTTGTTGCTGTTGTGAAAGGCATGCTCAGGGCTCCCCAGCAGGGTCCCAGCCGAGGCAGGAGCAGCTCGGTGTGACGCAGGAGCAAATTGAGACCATTCGGTACCCACTGGACATCCTATTCCATCCTCAGGGAGCACCCAGGATCAGAGGGAGGGAGTGAGGCATCAAATGGCTGCCCAAAAACAGGGACCAGACAGGAATAATGGAATATAGGAGGGGTTTATTTGAAAGGCTGTCGCAGCCCAAGATATTTGGGAAACTCCTCAAATTGCCCAGGGGGAGTTTGGGATCCTCGCTGGGACCCCAAGAGGACACAGCCTTTGATTTGTGCCCGTGGGAAAAGCTTCCAGCACTTATGGATGAATTAAGAACGTTAAAAATATAAGATAGATT
>VZRF01010512.1:956-56582 GCA_013396875.1 Vireo altiloquus
CTGTTAAATTAGGTCTCCAAAACAGTGCCTGTAAGGGTGTAGGATTTAATGAAAACATGAGTTTGGTGGTTGTGGCCTGGAGAGCGTGTTGGGCCTCCCCAGCTATCCCCGCTTGACGTGGTCCTTCCAAAGTGCTCCTGCGGCTCCTGGGGCAGAACACCCGCGGTGTTACTGCTAAGAACCTAAATGTAGGACTCACGGAGGAGAGTCTGCATACCGCGCCACGTGCTCTGATGTGCTCTGTTGCCATCTCAGTGGAAAAGCTCATTCTCAACCTGTTTTCGGTTTTTTGGTTTTTCTTGGTAAAAGGTTCTATCCTCTACTTGCTGCATGTGTGCTTTGATGTTCGGTGTAGTTGGTGAAAGGTAACTGGTTAAATGTGGGCTCTGTTGCAGTGTTAGAAGCCTGCACACTTAGGTTGTTGCAGTAAGTTTTGTGTTTTCTTATTGGGCGGGTGCAGCAAGATGGACATGTGCTTCTTTTGATTAAAGGAGGCTGAAATGAAGTCTCAGAATGTCTTTTTAGAGATACAAAGCTTCATTAATAGTTAATTGATTAAAGTTTGGCTTCCACTGGTTCAAAGTTTTCATTGAATATCATGAAGTGATGGAGAATAAAATTCTTGACTTCCAGGGGCTTCACCTGTGTTGTAGTGTTCTTTGCTTCCTAAATCTGTTGTACTGATTAACATTAAAGATGAAATTTTGGTAACTTTACCTTAATCATCTGTCTGCATGTCTCTCAGTCTTTGATTTTGTTTGGTTTGTTTTTTTTTGTTTAACTCCTTCCACTGATCGGTCTTTTAGTCTGTTTTTTTTTTTTGCATTTCTTCTGTTTTGATGATATTCCAAGAAGCCCATATTTGACTTTTTCAAAAGGTTTATTTGGAGAGGTGCTTTTACTTCTTGTCATTTCTGTGAGCATTTGTTGGAATAAAGACAGGAGCAATAGAAAGGCACTCATTATGTGGGAAGGAGACTGGTACTACAAGAATCTAGAAGGGAGTGAGGTGAGAAAGGCTATTTTGCAAAAGTTCGTTTGTCTCAGTGTTTTTTTTTGTGTAAGGTTTGTATTGTGTTTTTTCAGTCACCCTGATCAGTTGCTCCACAATTGTTTCTTCCACCAGCCCTTGAAGAACTTGGACCTTTGCTAGAATGAATATGTTGACGTGAATAAGGACTGGTTTCTTACTCTTGAAATATTAAGAGTCTAAGACAATTAACATTTCTTACGTGACAATGAGAAATATTGAATTACTGTGTGTGAATATGTACTGGTGGATTTGGACAGGACATGAATTATGAAACTAACCCCTTTTATTTACAAAAAGTGGAATTTTTTTCCCTTCATTGTGTCAGATGTATTGCTCGGAATAAGTATTTTCTTAACTTTCACTCAGTGTTATGCTAGTGTTGGGATTTTACAAGAACAGTGACCGTGAGAAGGCAGTATTCTAACTCTCACATTTGTTTTTTTATTCAGTGATACAGATTCAGATAGTTCATCAACTACACCCTCCTCTTCATCCTCAGCAATATCTGATGAAGATGAACATCCAAATGAGAATAATAACAGATCTTACTGTATTAGAACAAAGGATGAGTTGCCTATTGATGTAAGTATGATGTGGTGTTTTTTAAACACCTTTCCTACTAACCCACCTAAAAGTTTGTTTTAAGTCACTCCTCCTGTGTCAAGATAGGGGATAGGATAGTAAAAGAGAAACTCCAAGGCTGAGCTAGACACAGTTTGGTAGGTAAAGCGAGAGCCACGCACACAAGCAAAGCAAACCCAGAAATTAATCTGCCACTTTCCATGGACAGGCTGGTGTTCAGCCATCCCCAGGAAAGCTCTATCACATACAACAGTTGCTTGGGCATTCGAACACCAAGTGTCCCTTGTTCTCCTTTTTCACCCAGCTTTGTATGCTGACCATGATGTTACATGATATGGAGTATTCCTTTGGTCAGTGCAGGTCACCTGTCCTGGCTGTGCCCCTCCCAGCTCTTTTGCATGCCCTCACTGGTGGGGTGTCGAGAGAGGTAGGCCTTGGCTCTGTAAGCCCTGCTCAGCAATAACAAAAACAACTCTATTATCAGCCCTGTTTCCAGCACAAATCCAAAACACAGCCCCATAACAGCTACTGTGAAGAAAATTGACTTTTCTGCGGCAAAACACACCATGTTTAATAACTTAGAAATTTTTTCGGGTATATGTATTAAGGAGTATTAATGGAACTGTTTTAGAAACCTCTTGCTTTGAAGCAAGGATTGGCAGATACTGTATATAGTGTGGCAGAAGGTACCATTTTGCAGTATAGGATCAGAATTTTATCCTCCTGCTGGTCTTTGGCCTTTGAATTCCTCTTACAAAAGTGACTCAGTTAAGTCTTAGCACTTGATTTAATGTTGGGACAATCACTGGCCTGTTGAAGGTTGTGGTGTTTCTATCTGAATTCATGTCTTGAGTTGAATGATGTATTATAACGTTTGGGAAAGTCTTGGCCTTTTTGATCTTTGTCTTGCTCTATAAGGCTTTGCCAAACTCTTTGGTAGAGTGAAGATTATCAGGCGAAGTGTTGATAAACCAGGATGAGATTCTTCTGTTTGTGTGGGATTTTATTTCTACTTGTGGCCTTTAAAAGTGCAGTTCAGTGCTGAGATTGGAATTGTCAGAATTCACAAGGTTGTTGAAGGTAACACTTATTCTAGTTGCCTTGTATTTCATAAAGTCGATACTGAATTCACAGCAGCATTGTATATACATAGAAATCGTAGTTTATGAGTAAATTGGAGGTAGATGATGAACTTGATGTTAGATTTTGATCCTTATATTTGAGGAAAAAGCCTAATTTAAGTATTGCGTAGTTGTCATTTTTATATCTGAAGTTTGTCTTTTTGTGTTCTCTCTGTTCTCCAACTATCGTCTTGTACCAAATGCAACTTTCAGCTAAAAATAATTTTCTTTGTATAGGTTGTGACGTTTACATCTTCTAGAATGATCTGAGTCATGGTATAAATGGACAGACACCGTTTCGTTAAATCAGATGATATATATCTAGTAGTATTTTATCTATATTACCTCTTGCTGTGTACATTTTTATTCTGGCATGCACTGAATGTTGTTGCAAGTGGTCTTATTTTTTGATTTCTTATTGTTTAATGATGGTGTTGTACATTGAGCTTAATTAATCTAAAAAATTGGATGAAATTCCTGTGAATTATTAGCTTTCTCCAATTAAATAAAATTGTCTTCTACTTTAGTTGTGATGGAAACATGTAGAGTAGCAGCTCTAGGAGATGTGTCCTCAAAAGTGGTGGTCCCCCCAGATGAGTTCATTTAGTATGATTCTGTAAGAGGCAAATCAAACTAGGTTTTTAAAAAATAAAATCTTCAAAATGCTGGGAGAGTTTTCCAAGTTGTCAAATTTCTGCAGTGACAAAGTGATAAAGGTATTTGTGTGATATTATATTCTAAACATTGACTTGATGTTTGCAGGAACTGCCTCCTGTTGAAGACTTATCAATAATTCTGCCAGATAATGTTGAACTGAAGCTCTTTGGGACAGTTTCCAGCATCATTGAGCAACTAGGTAGGCAAGATACGTTTGCTTTGTTTTTAATGAATCTAATTTCTGTATATCTCTGCATGAATTGTGTTCTTAGCTGTTCCTTCATAATGTCAGTCCTGCAGCGTTGTATTTCTGGGGATAGCAGATTGTTGAATGGGAATTCGAACTAGAAAACGACATTTGTGTTAAATTACCTTTTATTTGGCTTATATAATACTAGGACTCTTATGCATGTGTTTCTATGTGACTTTCATGTTTAATTTTTACATTAAACCCCCTTTTTTTCCACAGTGTATTATGGTTTTTATATTTCTACTAGCAACAGTTACTGTATTTTAAGAAAATCTTCCAATTGTAGATGCTGGTTTTGAATTATCCCTGAATATATAGGAGCTGTATAACTGAAAGCGCAGATGGAGTACAATGCAGTCTCAAATGCTTGCTCATTTTAAGTACAAGGACAGGAAAAAGACTTGTTTCTTCAGCAGTGCAAGTTCATTTATTTATTTATTTGTTTATTTATTTTAATCTTTATTCATCCCACTTCTGGCACCTTGAGTAAATGAAAGCTGCCCATGTCAGCAGTCAGAGGATGGTATGACTAACATGATTTATAGGTGGAGGGTAAGCTTAATGGTGTTGAGATATAGAATAGGTGTAAGTTTAACTGCAGGCATGGAGATTTAGGGATCTTTTTGGGTCTGTGTGGGACCTCAGTATTTGATATATGAAAGTTTTGCTGGAGCTCATACTACTAAAACAGCCACAGTATGTTTGTATTTCAGCTATTTCAAGTGTTCCATTCTGCTTGAACTGCTTTCAAAGCAATTTCCTTATGAAAATTAGAAATTTAAGTTTAATTTTGAAGTTAAAGTATTTATGCTGATTATAGTGCAAAAGAAAGCAAATAACTTTTGGCTATTAATTTTTCTTTTAAAAGACTTCAAGTAATATAGGGAATTCCTCTACATTGTTATATTGGAGTGAGACTTAATTTCATTCATTTGCAGGAAGTAGGTTGGTACGTGTAGAAGGTAGTAATCTGGTTCTTTTCTATTTTGCCCTTTTTTTGCTTTTTGATAATAATGAAGACTTCAAGAAGGCTGTCTTCAGCTAAAATGGTAGTTTGAGAACAAGTTTTAAAAAAAAGTTGAGTTATACTTGATATTATTCTTAGTTTTGATCTAAAATGTGAAGATATAAACAAAGCTGTTTCGAAAACTATGGTTTTGAAAGCCATCCTTAATTCTAATCCTCACTGGTGAATATAATCTTTTCAAATACCGCTTTACTGGTAGGTGAATTCTTCAGGCTGCATCCAGCTTTATGTAATGTAAATGTATGAAGAGTTGAATTAGATTTGTTGTTGAAAGTTAGAAAACTAGCTAATAATCATAATAAAATAAAACTGTACGAATGGCGTAAGTTCCCAGGACATCTGTGATTATTTTCTTGCTTTTACTACCTTGCTTTATGACTTCTCCATCTCAACATTTTAGTTTCTTTTTAGTTGTGGAAACAGGCCTCAATTTCAGTTGACTTGTGGCCATATTAGGGATGCCAGCTACCTAGGAGTTGTTTTTTGATTTTTGAACTAAACTGATACCTCTGTATACCAGGTTTGTATCTAGTCTGAGAGGAGTCAATGTCTTATTTGGAAACCACAAATATTTTTTTCAGTCTCTTTGATATTTCTCAGAATCTCTGCTGTTCTCTGTAGCAAGCTTCCAATTTCATCAATCTGCAGTGAGTGGTACTTGTAACTTGGATATTTCATCCAGTGAGGTAAATTTGAGGCTAGAACAGTGGAGGTTCATGCTTGCTCTGCAGTAGCTAAAAGCAAAATGACAGTGCTTTTTGTGAACTTCTGCTCATTGTATCAGAATTTTAAAAAAACTTTGCTGTGTTTTGCTTCAAGGTACTTTAAGAGAAGAGAAAAATTCCCTGTGTGGGTTGTGGTCTGGAAAGTAAACACCTTTGGTATATGTGAGAAACCTTCTCTGGGGCTGTACTTTGGGCCCTGCAAGAGTAGAAGCTGGTAATTTAGGCTGGGTTGGGGTAAGGGAAGCTGTAAGTACAAAAGGCTGGAGGCTTCTCCTAAGTTTCATGGGACTGGCATGTTGTTTTCTGAATATATTTTCCTTAGCCTACTGAAGGCTGGGGGCCATGTGTGGAGAATCAGGTGGAGAACATTATCTGAGAGTTTTTGGTGTGCTGTTTTTTGTAGGATTTTTTTGTTTGGGTGTTTGTCTGGGGTTTTTTTACTAAGGTATATTTCTCATGAGGTTTAAAAAACATGTTGGGTACTTTAATTGTATGTTTTATCTTAAAGGTAGGCACAAAAGAAATTGATTTCCCAAATTCTCTTGAAATTCAGTGAACTGTTAAGCCTGTAGAGTTGTCATGTACTTCTTTGGCATGTTAAGGTTTCTGCAGAATGCAGTAGTAGCCGTAACTTTTAGCTTGGTGACATGTTGCTTGCTGAAAGTCCTGTTAGGTAAATTTAACAGTGACGATCTTGATCTTTTGTTGGAGTCTGACTGACACTAAATGCTTGAGTGACTTTATTTGCTGATGGACAGGCTTTGAGAATGCTTAATTGAGCATTCTGTTGTTTGACAGGTTGAGAAGTTTAATCATCATTAGGCCCAAATGTAGTGTGAGACTTATATGGCATTAAATTGCAGAATGTATATCAGATTGTCTATGTGCATACATAGACAACACCATCAGTTGCTACTGTGACTGAACTGCCAGACAGGTTTTGTGTTCTGGTCTGATTCTTAGGACTCTTTTTCTTTATCCCAGAGAACAATAATTGTATAAGCAATGTAAGTAGTACCACTCATGTATCATGGGAGAAAGGGGGTTGTGATTCTAAGTACTTTTGTATGTGTGTAAGAATAGTTGGTTGCAGCTCTGTGACCTTAAGTAGACAAATAGTGTGTAGTTTGTTAAGTTTTACTGTAATTAACTACATGTTGTTGAAACATAAAGTTCTAATTGATTTTTTTCTTTCCATTTCAGTAATAATTGAATCACTGAGAGGCCTACCTCCAGTAAATGAGGAAAGCATAATTTTTAAAGAAGGTCGGCAAGCAGCAGGAAAGGTGTGTGTAAAATAAAAACTTGTTATTCTGATATAAAATTGGAAGTATTCTTTAGCGCTACAGAAAGTAGAGTTGAAGTTGGTTGAATGAAAGATAATGTTTCCTTGACATATAGTTTTTCTTTGTGCCTTTGACTCTTGCTATATTAATCTGGTTTTTTAATCTGAAGAGTTCCTGACCTGGAGTTAATTGCATCCTTACTGAATTACAATATCTGGTGAGTTTCCAGTATTTGATTAGAGTGCTTGTGGAGAGGAAGAGATTGCTTTCAGATGTTTGATGTCTTGGAATAACAGGCTGTGCTCTCTTACTGCCAGATAGGGCAGAGGTTACAGTGAAGTTTCATGAAAAATGGGTGAAGTTTTCTTCTATGCTGTGCTGTTCTGATACAAGGCCAGTGAAAAATGCTTGCTGAGAGGGTTCTTGCACTGAATTTTCTGTTTTCTGTAGAAGGACGGTCATCATCTTCAGTGGTTACTACTGAAATATCTTTGAATGCTAGATGTCAGTGGAACAAACTTAGTCTGAATTGCAGATGTTCTGTAAAACATGGCAAAATTCTTTGCTCTTCATGGATTTGGGGAACAAGTGGTAACTGATGTAAAAGTATCTTGTAAAGATGAACTGTGAGAAAAAAATGATTAGGAGATCAGGACATGTTTGAAGCATTAAGAGACTTGAAATCATAACAGACCCAGAAAAACAGAGATTTGACAAAAGGGTGAACTTACTTTTCCACATTATAACAAACAGTAGTTCAGGAAATACACTGTCAAACAAAATCTAAACTAAAGTGTGAACGGAACTTTTATTTGATGCTGCATTTTGGAAATATATTGGACTTTTTAAGTATCATTGTCTACAATGAAATAGCTATCTACTTGTGGTAGTTTATTTAAATATTTTAATTTTATTTCTTTCAGATATTTGAGATATTTGGTCCTGTTTCACATCCTTTTTATGTGATAAGATTTAACAGCTCTGAGCACATCAAAGAGAAGGGTATTAATGTGCAAGACAGCATGTATTTTGCTCCATCAGTGGAGGACTTCACGCAATATATATTTGCAGAGAAACTAAAACAGTGAGTCTGATTTCTTTTCTAATCTGGTTATAATGTTTTTTTTTTTAATATAGTTAAAAATGTTGGATTAAGTTGAGTCTTCAGTGAGAAACTCTAGTACTAAGCTTGACATTAAACTTTATATTTCCTTTAGATGTTCTCAACTGTGTTGTAATAACAAGACTGTGTACTGTTTTGCCTTTGAGAACAATAAAGAAGGGCTGTAAACTGCAAGCTTTTAAAGTGCTATAATTACTAAAGTTTAGCTTCCTATTCTACTGATAAACTAAGCTTGCTATCTTTTTATGCTGCTGTTAACTAAAATACCACAACCAGAAAAGTTTGTTGATACTTCCTCCACACCCTCTGACCCACATATACGTGAGTATAAAACAAGACAGTTTTTCAAGCTGAACTTTCCAGATTTTCTCATTCTTTATATTCTTGCATAGTTTCAGAACTGATAATAAACTTGTTTGTAATCTGAACAAATTTGTATTAATTTACTATTTTCATTTCATATTACAAGGCCAGAATTGAAATGTAAATATCAATAAATCTATTTGGTGGTTGGAGGATAACAATTCTAGATAAAAATCGCCCTCTGTAAATTTGCAAGAGAGGAAAGTAGCATGAATAAATAGGACTTGATGCCATTTAGAGGGAAGTGTGCTCAAAAATAGACTAAGAAATAAAACATAATAAATGAGAGCTAGGTATTAATGTTCTAATTATTGATGAATAATCATCAATATGTTGATCATGGTTAAATATGTTTTGTCATACAAGTGACTTAGTCTCTGTTTCTTAGGATTAGTTCTCAGGGGTTAGTTAATAGCCTGCATTCGTTACAGTATTCGTACTGAATAGTTCCTTTCTTCAGTCAAACGTGTAGCCAGACCTTGAGGAGTCTTTTTTTTTTTAATCTTCGTCATTTCTGTTCAAGCAACAAGCGTATTTTCTTCCCTTCAGTGAGGACCAAAATAGATCACTTTCTTGCTCTGATGCTTGTTTGTTTTTCTGCAGCATTTTGATGCCAGCTGGTCTTTGATTTGCGCGATTAAACTTTGTTGCTTAGCACAGTAACTGCACAGACTTTAATCATCTGCTTGCTGCATCAATAACTGTGTGCTGTACTCAGCATCTGAGATGGGAGACTTGTGTTGTAGTTTGCTTCAGGCTTTGGAAATAGTTTTGGAAGCCATTTTTCATGTGATAATACTTAACTGCCATAGGTGGTAAAAACCTGAAACCTAGGCAAGGTACTTCAGACTTGCGTGGCTTCCCAGCACAGCTGAACAGCACTTCAGACATTGTTTCTTGCTCTGAGGATGAGTAGCATGACTTAAGTTACAGTACACTGGAACAGTGTTTTCTTTCTGGGGTTTGCCAGTACAATTCTTAAGCTTGTGTGAGGCATTTGGTACTATTGTTTGGTACTATTGTGCCTTTTCACTAAATAGATTTCATTCAAAACAGATGAAGAATTTCTGATTTCTGACTTGTGCTGTAATGCTATATGAAGAAACCTTAATGCTGCAAAAAGGGTGCATGGATAGTAGAAAAGTCAAGCTTTGGTCAGTGATCCACTAGAAGGCTTTTGGACCTGATAAATGGCAAATTTGATAAGCAATAATTTTTATTTTCTGCTTTTTCTTTGTTTGACTGTGTTCAGACCAGATTGTGGAGTATTTCAGGCTTAAAGTTTTAAAACTATTTTTCAAAACTGTGATGGTACTTTGAAAACGAAAGGAATCAAGATTAGGATCTGAAAGAAACACTGAGTTTGAAGCTTTTTCTGAAATCTGAAATGCAATCTGCTTGCATTGTACAAAGTTGCAGTGCTATGAATAAGCCTTACACTTTATAGAAAAATAAGTGGAAGTGTAGTGTAAAACTTTTTGAATGCCAAATAATTTGTTGCTAAAGATAGACTTGTGTTGTATTGCCTGAAACACAATTCTAAAAAAGCTCATGTATTTTCATGATTCCTCTGAATTACCTTTTGTTAGACTTCCAGATATTACAGTATCTCACTTCCGAAATCAAAGAATTGCTATATTGTTCTTTGCAGAAGATATTAAGTACCTTGGAGAATGAAAAGCAGGGTTTTTTTTCTGAAATGAGGAAGGGGGCTTTGCAAGAGTGAGATAAGCTGCCTGACCTTGAAAGGTTTAAAGTTTGCATTCGGTGATGTTACAAATTGCTGAATGACCACAGGTCTGGGAGATTCTTGTATGCTGTGGTATTTCTGGCAGGCATGTGTTGCTCCAAAATAACAAGATGAAAGGAAGAAACAGTTCTGTTCATAATAAAAAAGTTTTCGGCAGCTGAGAAATTACTTGTATACGAGTCCTTATCTGCTGTTCCTCCCTGTAACATTTTCTTCTAATTGAACTTTAAAATGTCTTCCTTGCCTTCCTTAAGCTTGTAATCTCAAAGGTTGGTGTCTCTTTATGGTTTTCTTATGACATGTAGAGGTTGAGCTTCAGTTTTATGGTTAGGGATTGTGGCACAATGTACCTCCAGATGACTTGCCAGTGCTCTCGTGGATGTGACTAAGGATCTCTGAAGTCCAGGCTGCTGATGCTGATGGTTATGTAGTTTTTTGTAGTTAGTGCTACTTGATTGTTGCTCACTTGATGAATTCTTAAAACCCCTTGGTTATTAGAGCATTGACGGAAGACATTTCACACTGAACACATAGATGTTTTAATGTGTAGTTCCATTTTGCAACTAAGAATTTTTAGTATTGCTCTGTTTTATGCAGTTTTTCTGAATAAAGATTGTACCTCGACATTTCGGACCAAAACACAGTAAATTTGTGAGCAACATGGAAAAAACCTTCAACAGACTCCTGGCAACATAATTTAAATCTATTTCACAAATTCTTTGCTGTTCAAAGAAAGTACTTGATTTTTAGTGAAGGGCTTAGCAGTGGGTGAAATAAATTAGACTAATTGAAATTTATTTTGGTTCTTTGTCAGGTAAGACAATTGAGTTTTTGCTTCTTTAAATGTCTTTTGCTTTGCAATTTAATTTTATGTTTACAACAAAATAGAAGGTGAAACCTAGTTATCCAGCTAACATTGTCATATAGGATTATAAGCCAAGCATTAAGGGTCTTTTGGTTCTGAATTTACTTTGCTGTAGTTACACTGAAAGTCTGTGTCGTACTGAATGAGTTCATTGTTCTTTTTAGCATGTTCTGAAACCGGAAGAATAAGAATGCTTGTGATTGTAGTCGGCAGTGTACTAGTTTGAAAACAAACCAGTGGGAGATCTCAAGTCAGAATTATAATTTAATAGGAAAATTAAATAAATACAGTAGTATAGAAACACTGACAGAGTCAGGATACAACCTGACACCCTCTCAGGCAGGGTGGTGGTAGCAGTGTGATTAAATGGTGCCCGCAGTCCTCCTGAAGTGATGGATATGGCTCTGTAGAAAGCCGTGATTTTGTAGAAGGATCTGGTCTTCCTCTGAAGGTCCAGGGGTGGCTATGTAGCTCCTGTCCTCTGGGAATCCAGTAGGTAAGGGCTGACTGTGGTGTTCCAAACCTCAGATTATATCCAGGTAGGAATGCTTGGTTCCTCCCCCTGGGCAGAGCATCTCACAATGGGATGATGTAATTCTGTGTGTCAGGCAGTGAGGCTTGATAGCCCATTAACAGAAGATATCCCTCTGGAGGGAGTTATCAGGGATGTGTCATGGAAGAGAAAAAGAACGCTGCCCACCTGGTTTTAACAGATGTGATAGAATATATACTTTTGGTTACACCTTACATTGTAACCTAAGACAAGCAGTTAGCATAAGAAAGTTGCAGTGAACCACCTCAATTCAGGTTCACAGCAATTAAGGTTCAAAAGGATTCATTGAGAGAATATTGACCAAAACTTAATATTAGCTGGATGAAATACTCAGTCATCACTTGAAGTAGGAGATTTTTCAGATCTAATGAAGTCCTAAATTGACATATACATTACCATTTTCTTAAAAACAATATTAAAAACTATAAATAACTCTTTGAGGACAGGAAGCTCCTGTTGTGGGAGACCTGATACCTTATAGAAAGTGTTAGCCTTCCTTTATCTTGATTGTCTAATCTGTGTTTTCTGTTGTTTCTTTTTTTTCTTTTAGGGACAAAGGTTCAGATGCATCTTGGAAGAATGACCAAGAACCACCACCTGAAGTAACTATAGAGGATTATTTTTGTTTATTGTTTTTGATTACACAAGTCATAGACATATACAAAGAAAAAAATTCTGTGCAGAGCAAGTAATAAGTAAGCTTATCTTTTTATGCAGACAAGAGTCGAATGTACCTCTTCATTGAAAGAAAGGATCATACTTTTCTTTGAGAGGTTGTAGTGCGTGTAGAGAGTACTACCTGTCTCTCTACTTACTTTTTGCAGTTGGCAAAATGTGTATCTTCATCTAGTCCTTCAAGAACACATTTGACAACCTGAGTGTTTAACTTAATGTAGCAGTGCTTTTACCTTGTCTCATTTGCATCTGCTGGGGAATTTTTGTCCCTGTCATTCGTTCACTGCAGCTTTGTCTTCAATTTGCTACAAGCAATAGTTTGTCTCTAAAGGCTTACTAGTACTCTGCAAACTTACTGCTTGGATGTTTAAGCTGTCTGCTCTTCTAGATTGACTTGATACCTCCTCTGTTGCATTCTTTGAACAGCTTCTTAGTAAGCTTTCCCTACAGTTTGCTTTTATAAAACAGTAGTTCCATGAGAGAAGGGCTTCCTCCCTAGAAAGTCTATCATACAGGATCATGTAGAATTGAGAACTCCTTGTGACCATTGACGTCATTTGCTTACATCTGTAAGCAGTCCTTCAGTGACTCACAAAATTTCTGTCAGTGATCCTTAACACCACTGTAGCTATTCAGTAAGCATCAAAAAGCTAGTAGTTTTGTCCTACCTTAAGCATATCTTATCCAAAGTAGCTGAAATTCCTAGAAGCCTTGTGTCTACCATAATACTCTAAAAAGATCTGTCTGCTTGCTTTGAATCTTCCAAATGCTTGCCTTTTTAGCACAATTGTGTGCTACATAATATTTGCTTGTCGTTCTATAATTTGGTAGGAAAGATGTGTTTTGTGGGGTTTGGGATTTTTTTGAGGGGTTGATGTTCTTTGTTTGGCTTTGTTTCTCCAGTGCTCTAACTGATGTTTATAATGGAATGGAATAGACTATTTCAGTTGGAAGGAACCTACAGCAATCATCTGACAAGTCTGACAAGTTCAGGGCTGACACTAAAGCATAAGCTGAAGCATGTTGTAAAAAGCATTGTCCAAGTGCCTCTTCAATATTGACAGGCTCGGGGTGTCAACCACCACTTTAGGAAGCCTGGAAGCAGTGTTTGACCACCCTTTCAGTAAAGAAATTCTTCATTATTTCCAGTCTGAACCTCCCCTGGTGCAGCTTTGGACTGTTCCCACTCATCCTATTCCTGCTTACCAGGTAGAAGAGATCAGATCTCCCTCTCCGCTTCCCTTTCCTCAGGAAGCTGTAGAGAGCAATGAGGTTGCCTCTCAGCCTCCTTTCCACCAAATGAGGCAAATCCAGAGTCCTTAACTGCTCTTCAAAGGACATGCCTTCCATCCCTGTCACCAGCTTTGTTTCCCCCCTCTGGGTGCCTCCAAGGACCTTCACATTCCTGACATGTGGGCCCCAGAACTGCACCCAGCACTGAGGGTGAGGACCCCAAGGCTGAATGCAGCAGGATGGTCACCTCTGTTGGTTGTCTGNCACTCATCCTATTACTGCTTACCAGGTAGAAGAGATCAGATCTCCCTCTCCGCTTCCCTTTCCTCAGGAAGCTGTAGAGAGCAATGAGGTTGCCTCTCAGCCTCCTTTCCACCAAATGAGGCAAATCCAGAGTCCTTAACTGCTCTTCAAAGGACATGCCTTCCATCCCTGTCACCAGCTTTGTTTCCCCCCTCTGGGTGCCTCCAAGGACCTTCACATTCCTGACATGTGGGCCCCAGAACTGCACCCAGCACTGAGGGTGAGGACCCCAAGGCTGAATGCAGCAGGATGGTCACCTCTGTTGGTTGTCTGGTCGTGCTGTGCCTGGTGCACCCCAGGATGGGGTTTTGCCCTCTGGGTTCCAGGGCACTCCCTGCTGACTCACACTGAGCTGCTGCCAACCAGCACCCCCAGATCCCTCTTGGCAGGGCTGCTCTCCAGGCTTTCCTCTTCCAATTTAGACTTGAGCCTGGTGTTACTTCATCCTAGGTGTGCAACATTTTGACCCATTAAATTTCATCCCATTAACCATTGCCCAGTGCCCCAGTCTGTCTAGATCCTTCTGCAAGGCCTCCTGTCGTTCAAGAGAGTTGATGGCATGTCCCAGTTTGGTATCATCAGCAGACTTGCTCTTGGTGCTTTTAAATGCTGCATCCAGATCATTGATAAATGTATTGAACAGAACCTGTCCTGGAACTGAGCCCTGAAGAGCCTTGCTGAATGACTGGTTGCCAGCCAGATACAACCCCATTTGCTCTTTGAGCTCTGCCCTTCAGCCAGTTCTTCACCCATTGCATCCTGAACCTGCTCATCCCATAGTTGGACGACTGCTTGTCCAGAAGGATGCTGTGAAGGACAGTATAAAACTTTTCATTCGCAGTCCTTATGCCAGGATGGTTGTTCTGTCTTGAATGAGAGGTGTTGTGATATTTTCTGTGCTCAGAGATAGATTATTACAGGACCTATCAGTCTGTCAACTTGGAATGTTGCTTTTTCCACTGTAGTGAGCGAGGATGATGAGTTTTCAAATACTGTTTTTGTTTCCTATAAATGAAACTGAGCTGTGCAGTGTTAACTTCTTCTCAGACAAGAATTCTTGTCTGTCAGTTCTGACTGTAAATTACCTTTCTTTCTTGAGCCATTATTTCACAGAGAATCATAATTTGAGAATTAGAAGTGTTGTGTAAGAATTGGACTGTAGATATGTTACCTACAGAGCTTTGAAAGACTGTACTGAAAAGCTTTCGGCTAGTCTTAACATGCTTTCATTCAGCAATTTTCTTGTGGTGGTGATACAAAATGGGCTTATTGGCTAATGATGAGCTTTTCTGTTTCTTAGACATGTTTTAAAAGCTGTTCAGGAGATAAGCTTATAGATATGTAATTTGAGTTTGTAGGAATCCATGAAGTTTTATTGGCCAAGTACAGTCAGTCAGATCTGCAGATACAGAGTCATTTCCTTTTCCAAAGTTTTTGGTTTTTTGGGTTTTTTTTAATAGTTTTTGCTGTTTTAAGCTTTCTGTACCTCACTATAGGAAGGAACACAGGAAGCCTGAACAAAGTTAGTGATGACAAGGGTGGGTACTGTTCTGGCTGTGTGATCTGTCTGTGTGCTCTGTTTTGGAAAAAAACACATCTAACATCTTGTAATCCTCAATTAGAGTAATTTTTGGTTAGTTGTAGCAGTTAGAGTTTATACCATGCTATCCCAAACTGTGACAGTTGATGAGCTGATAGAAAGTAGCTTTTGCTGTGAAGGTAATAGCTGTGGACAAGGGTGCAGATTAAATTTTATGCTACTGATGCTTGAAATTGTCTCTTACAGCCAGATCCTTTTAGAGACCTCAGATAGCAGCTGATTTCTGGCCAGCCCCTGTAGTAAACTGTACAATTGTTGTGATAGTGTGAAGCTTTATTTTTGTATGAGTGTTAAATTAGTCCATGTTAGGCCTTTCTTACTTGCTACTTTAAGGTGTATGGTAAGCATTCCTTTTCTGACAGGCTCTTAAATAGCCCAGCTTATTTCTAGAGTCACTAATACAATCTCTCCTAGCTTTGTCTTTGGGGGTTGGAGGATGACAAAGTATGATCTAGGCTGCAAGGCTAGCAGGGGCAGATAACTGCAGTTTTTCTGTGGGGTGACTTTTGTGGGATGTTACATGGAAATTAGGTGTACCTATTGCTGTTCGTTATTTCTGCACTACCGGAGTATGGTGTACTGGAGTTAGGGAAAGATTTTACTTCATGGTATATATCCTCTTGCTGNATTATTTCTGCACTACCAGAGTATGGTGTACTGGAGTTCTTAAAAAAACAGGAGTTAGGGAAAGATTTTATTTCATGGTATATATCCTCTTGCTGTATTTCTTAAGGCTTTTTTGAGTAAGTATGTCATCCAGTTATGTAGCTGAAGAAATAGTTGTATTCAGAATTAACCTTTACGAGGCTTTTAAGGCACGTTTTGGTGCAATGTTTTTGATATTCATGCTCTGTGTGTACAATAGATACAAGTAAGCAGCAAAGCCCCTACTTTCAGAATTGGGGAGAGGAGGGTGGGAACAAATCTTAGGCTTTTAAGTTGCAAGAGTGAGCTATTTTTCAGTGGACTAATTAATTTTGACAGATTTCTTCCCTGTCACTGATAACTTATCCTCGTTCATGTAAGTTAGGATTCAAAAGGTAGCAAAACTTTGTGTAACAAGAAGAAAACGTTGCAGGGACAATGAATTTGTTGTAAATGACAAGATCCCTCAAAGCTGAAAATTTATTTGGAATAGCATTGCTATTGCAAATTCAATAGAAAGTGTTATTAAATATACTGCAAAAAATTACAGTTTAGTGACAGTTTCAGAGTAGAGATTTTTTTTAATGTAGTTTAACTGCTGAATTATGTATTAGTTGCAAAGTTAATTTTTTACCTATTTTAAAAATTCATTTTTTAATTCACTTAGTCTACAGCTGCTCCTTGAAAGCTTTTTCTTGGCAGTAACTGGCCAGCTCCTTTTCTTTTCTTACTAACATCTAGGCAGTCAAACATTTGTGTTCAGCACTTGAATATTGCTCTTTTCAGGAAAATTAGAAAGGATAACTGAGTCTTGCATTAATTGCAACTGAGTCTTGCATTAATTGCATTATGGTAATTTTTTGGAGTGTTAACTTTTTTCTTGTGCTCAGAAGCCAGCTAATTTCTTTTTTTTTTTTAAACCAGGCTTTGGATTTCAGTGATGATGAAAAAGAAAGAGAGGCAAAACAGAAGAAAAAGAAGCCTCAAAGTCAAGGAAGGAAGAAAGTCAGATCAGAAGCACTTCCATCAAGTGAGTGAATAACATGTGAATACTTTGGTCTGCCAAACTTAAGTTTGGAATGCACATCTATAACTATCTTAATGATTGAGGTTTTATACAGTTAATACTAATTCTATACTTTACAAAGTTATATTGGAATTTGTGGCTACATTCTGTATATATTATTTTAGAAGAAAAGTTGTATTCTGTTGAAGTACAAAGCCTGTGGAAGGGAAGTGGTATAGCAGCAGAGCCGTTGTCAGGGGAGAGTCAAAGGCTCTTAGAACAGTGTTGGTTGACACACGAGATACTGAACAGATGCCAGCCACCATTTGAAAGGGGTTCAGCTAAAGCCTTGGAGTGTTGGGAGAAGACAGAGGGAGGCCATATGCAGTTTTTGAAAACCCACTTCTTTGGTAATCAGGGCAGGAGACATGAGTCTTAGATGGAGAATTTATTCCTCTATCCAAAGAGGAAGCTCTTCCTCACCCATGACATATAAATACTCTTCTAAGTAATTCTAATTTGTGTAACTTGCTCAGAATTTTTCTGTTTACCTGCTGCAGTCATTAGATGAACAAAACTATGTATAGGTTTTTGTAATATGAATAGCCTTCTTTACCCTTCTATCTCCTGCTGTTGTCATATCTGTTCCAGGTGTATGCTTGCAGCTGTGCTCCATTTACAGTAACCACATTTTCTCTTCTCTCATGCCTCTGCTGCCAGAACTTAGTTTTTTGATTGCCATTTTGGTTGAATAATTCATATTACATCCTTCTTGTTCTCTTCCCACTGGTCTGCTTCAGCTGCATGCTTTTTATACTTCTCCCTTTAAGTATGTCTCACTCTTCATCCCTTACCGTCTTGGTACTGCTTACTTACCAGATTTCTTCAGCTGTCTGCAGCATGGTGCTTCCCCCATCAAATTTCTCAGACCGACTCCTGTGAGTTGACTGCTCTTCCTTTGTTAAGCTGATACACATTGTGCCCCACTGAAGCCTTTTTCTCTTGCTCTGGGAGATCAGTAGCTGTCCTGTAGCGCATTTTTTTTAAATAGCACAGTCCTCCCTTGTGCCAATCAAATAAAGTCATGATCTTTCTCAGACTGGCTTTTGCCCTATGGTTTTGACAGGTTTTCTTTTCTCTTAAGAGATGGATCTGAACTGTGCTGTACTTTCTCTTCATTACTGATGGTTATTTTCTCCTGGTTTCTGTTTACCAGCATATGTATGTTTTCCACCACATCCTTGTTCTGCCGGCTTATTGCAGACCTGCCTTTGGCTAAGGCTTGCTGAAGCTGTTACTGAACTATGTTCCATAACTGAGAACACAATCGGAGAGGAGCTGTTGCACTCTGTCAAGGGAGATAGATTACGATTTTTTTGTAAATAATGTGGCACAAATTGAAATAGTGTGCAATTTGTTTTGGCTATAGAATTCAACCGCAAGGATATGTCACAAATTGAGGCACAGAGTCATTCTCAGATGGAGATTTACATGAGTATTTAAAACTGTCTTGTTGTTACGGTATTTAATAGGAGAAGAAAGAACAAAAATACTCATTCAAGTACTTTACTTAAGTGTTTCCAAGAGGCCTCCTTGTACCAAAGGAGTCTTAACTCCTAGTCCCCCATGAAAATGAGTAGGAATTCTGGTATCCAGCTACGTTTCCGGACTTAGAAACATTTTCACCTTTGAAAAGCTATGTAGTCTAGTGCCAAGGATAAGGCTCACATAGGTTTTTAAATTTCAGTGATTTTATGCCATATTATACTCTTGAATACCTTGTTGTTCCCAGCCATAAAATCCTTCTGAGGGTTTAAGTTCTGCAGCTTTTTTAATATCTTAGCAGCTCTTTGGAGCATTTTTAGTATTTCAGTGCTTTTCATTTTATAGTCCTAGTCCCATTAAAATTCCTGTGATATTTATATAAAGGGACAGTATTTGTTATGAACAATAACTATATGGTTACAGTGAGCTGTATAGGGAAAAATTTATCATAGATGAATGATGAAGGCTAATTGACTAGAGGTACAGACTGTTCTTCTCATAGAGTAAGTTAATTTTATTAATTTGAGCTTGAATAATTTCTTGTGTCCTGTGTCTATGCTGTAATACCAACTTGGGACTGAAAGCTGGATACCCCTTCAGTGTAATGCAGAGTTGATTTATCTTTAGTTTTAAAATGTGTTGTTTTTAAATCTTGTTTTAAATGAAAGCTTCCAAAATCAAAATTTGCATGTTCCTGAGATCCATTTATACAAATGGAAAGCCTGGAGGGAAAGAAGGTGAAATTTCTCTTTTAGAGACTGAATTTGCAACTCTCAGGATTGTCCTTTTTATATTACTCCAATCAATCAAGATGAGTTACTAAACAACAGTTTTGCTGGTATTACTTTGTTCTTTATGTATTAGTTACTGGTATTATTTGTTGATAAGATTACTTTTTAAATTTCCTTGACTTCAGCTTGAGAGATTCGTGAAGACTAAACTTGATCTTTGCAGAATAATATTATAGCTGTGTGTGTGTGTGTTCTTATATTTGTTTATTCTTCAGGTGAGAATAAAGGACCTGATCAGTCAGTGCAACAGCCTGCTTCGAGTTACTCGAGGGGGCACCGTGGCAGAGGGTTCTCCAGGGATCTCTTTCCTCCTCCGTCAGGCCCTCGAGGGTTTTTCAGACCAAGAGTAAGACCACCACAGCTATACTCTTCAGACAAGAGGATACATCAGGAATCACCAGTGTTTCCACCACCTTATAGGAAAGAAAACCCAATGATGCAACGGTATCCCTTTCCTCCTCCAGTTTTTGATTCCATCAGTGACAGGCGTCAATTCCACCCTCCAGTTCCACCTTCAAATATGAATATGATGTGGACAGGCCCAAACATGTACAATTCATCGTACTCTTATCTGCCACCACCACCACCGCCGCCGCCACCACCTCCTCCTCCCGACAGCCATCCTCCGCAGTTCAGGCCCTACTGAGCTTCCATCCGTGTCCATGTCGAGCACTGCAGTTTCCTGGGAGAAAGAACAGACTGCCAAGGCTGCATTCCCTTATTTTGGTAATGCTCTCTTTTGCTGCAGCAGCAGACCAAATGCAGAGTTTTGTGCTTTGTGGGACATCCATAAAAAGTTAATCATTTTCTACATAGGTTTTCTGTTTCGAAAAAGAAATTTATATGATAAAAGTAACTGAATATTAAGTAATGGTTTATTTTTGTAATATGTACTACTTGAAGATGATAAATAAAAGCCTTTTGGAGACTGGTGTTTAGTGGTGGAAGTCTATTTTGTAATAAATGTAAGAGTTTTTATAACTACTGTTAAGTAGCGATGAAGATATTTCACTTAGACAATATTTTAATATTTTTAGAATGGTGATGTATTGCTATGCCAAACCATTTTCGTCAATTTCTGCAGATTTTGAAATCTATTTGGGAATTGAAAATCTGGCATCTAAATTTTGAGCTAGGTTTTCCAGTATATATAAGGCATAAACCACTATCCAACTTTCAACACTTCACTAATTTCATATTAATTAAAATACTGGATCTGGATGGTTCTTTTTTTAAAATATCTGGAGTAGCTAGATCTGAATTTGGACCAGCAGCTGACTTACTGTGTCACATTTAGTGTTCTGCAGTGGTTGGAGATCAACCTATTTCTGAAGTCTTTTGCATTTAATTTAGAATTTAAAACCAGCATAATTTCTCCAGCTTGTCTCCAGCTTCTCTAGCTCCTAATGCAGAGATGCCCATAAATACCTAGTTGAATGTGCAGTCAGCCTTTCTAGGAAGAAGTTATCACTGTCAGGGAGAAGAAGCCATTTCAGAACTCCCTTGTTTAAATTTGTAAATGCAGATGGCACTAAATTGCTGTTTGATTATAGTCTAAACTGTCTCTTCTGAAATAAGGTTCATCAATTCTCCCAGCTTGTTTCTGGGAGGGAGGTGAAGTTGTCAGCCAAGGATCACATGGAACAGCCTCCTCCTGTCAATAGAGTTGATCCTACAGTTGCACTTCTTAGTCTCTGTGAAATGGACTCTGCCTGACTAGGGGGCAAAGACCTTACACTGCATCAATATTTCATAAAAAGGACGAAAAAATACTTGTGGGACAGACAAAGATTATTTTTTGACTGAAAAGTCATCATTGGTTGTGATGGTTCTGAATCTTTACCAATACAGTCACCTTGAACTGATAAAAGTGCAGTATGTATTTCTAGTCTCAAACTCATTTTGGCCTCATTACTTTAAATATGTACTTAAAGGCTAAGTAATCTGTGCAGGCGTTGCTTAGACTTTAATTCCAAAGAGCTTTAAGAATGAAGCAAAATTCTAATGCACAGAGGAAGGGACTGCCTTGTCAAGATGGTGCGACTCAGAACTAGAATTTAATTTCAGACTTGAAAGTTTGCTGTAATATGTTTTAAGTAACAATCATCCTTGATATACCTAGAATTGTTTCACAGGTGTGCACTTGAGAAGGTTCTAGAGATGTCAGTTTATGGCAAGCAGGTACTATATAGTGGCAACAAATAGTTTCAGAACAGCAGCATTCTAGAAACCAATGTTTAACTCGGTTCCTGCGGATTATTTTTTTGTAATAGAAAGAAAGTCCAGTTCTAGTTTGTCATAAATGTTTATGTTTCAAGGGAAAGGAGAAGGGGCTGAATTTCTGGCTATTAAGCTGTAAACCAGATACTACCATTCCCAGTGGTAGGGGATGTTACAGTGATAGAAATGTTATAAGTGAATTACCAAATGTGAAAGTGTTTCGAAGTCGATTATATAGTAAGGAAGAAGAAACTGTCACCATCTCATTCGGACTTGGGCTTGCTGTATGTCCCTGGCACAGACATCATCAGCCTTGAGATCCAGAGGGGTGGTTGAAGAGTTAACACCAAGAAAAGGAATGAGGTACTAGGAAGTGCAGGTACAACAGTCCTAATTATTACTACTATTGCAAGTGGTGGTTTTTTATGTATAATAATGTTCGCTTTTTTTCTGCAATAATAGGATCTGGACTAATAATTCTTTGATTAATCTGTTACGATTTCTTGTAAACTAAAATGTGTTTTCCTTTCCCATAACAATATTTTTGCATGTAACAAAAACATATGCAATATATTGCAGAAGTATGTTGCAGTTTTTATTTTTATTCATTTCTCTGAAAGGTGCATAAAGCAATTTCAACATCAGAAAAGTCTTGAGTTCAAGACAATTTTCAGCAGTGACATCCAGCGTCTTACGAAACAGTAGCTGAGATCACTGGGCTGTGATGGGTCACATGTAAGTATTTTCTAGTAGAGAAAGTAGAGAAAATAAGAGTATTTTTTAGTAGTTGAATATTTTTCTATTTCTGGCTCCTGTTGTCTGTTTTCACATTCAGCCTGGAAAGGTGCAGTAGAGCTCTGTCACTTCTGTAACATTTTTAGTTATTCCGCTTTTTTTGGAACATTTTTCATGAACTACTCTCCAGAGAACACTTAAGGCATGGGGTGAAGGGGAGAGACCTGAGGAAAAGAGAGGCTTAGGTAAAGATCTGCTATGATTTTTCAGAAGGCTCAGGTTTACAAATAGAAGTGTGGGTGCAGTTCAGACTGTAAATTGCTGTGACTGTCATAACATGGGAAATGGGAAACTGTAATCACACATTTGACAACATTCCTCTTAAGTTTATAAACAACAGTGATGCTTTTACTTGGCCTTTTAGACAAGAGTCAGCAGCAGAAAGGCGATGAACTTGTCTTGGAGGTGAACAGCAGAAGGGCAAACAGGTTTCTTAAAGGAAAATTCTGACAAGTGGTGTGGGAAGCAGGGAAGCCCATGCTGCCATAGATTGCTTGGAGAGGTGGTGAAATCTACAGTCTTGGAGGGATTCAGAGTTTGACTTTGGACAAGGGCATGCGGAATGTAATGTCCAAGTTAGTCTTTCTTTGAGTCGAGAGGTGGATTAGGTGGTCTGTGAAATCCATCCAAACCCAAACTATTCATTGCTGTAATTCTTCTGGAGTTCCGTCTTCTCACCAGAGATTTGGTTTTGTTTCAAGGTGCTAAGAGGCGTGAATAGCCTAGCCTTAATTACTGTTTTTTGGGAAACCTAGCTTTTCGTTTATGCTATTGTAATCTTTCATTATACCTCAGGTTTTTATAAATATCCGTGGTGTTCTAAAAGTTGGACTTGCTGCAGAAGATAGTGACTGCTTCCATTTTACTGGATGTAAGATGAATTGAAGAATTGTTCCTTTATTAGTTATTTGGAAACTAATGCTAATGAGAGTCTTAGTTAGTGTCATTTTCCCTTAGGGGATAAAGCATTTTGTATTGTACAATTTATTTTGAGAATGTTTTCAAGGAATAACTACCCAACATTTTTTTTAAAAATGCAACAATAAAAAAACCCCTGAGAGTTATTTTTAACAAATGCTCTCTAAAGTAGGGATTTTTTGCCTTAGAGGGGGCCTTTTTAATAATGCAAGGCACTTACGCTAGGATGCATATTAGTGCCTTGCAGATGGAAACAAGAAATAAGCAGGTTTTTTTGTAGGTTATATTTAGATGTTTCCAGGTTCCATTTTCTATTTCTTTGCAACTCAAAGGTACAGTCAGTTATTCTTGTCTAGTGAATTTAGTGGTGCACATAATCTGATTTAAAGGATTGATGAATCTGCACAAAACAGTTGGTAATAATTTTTTATGGTGACAGGTGAAAAAATGGAAAACACTGCCAATGATGACAAGTCTTTTACAGAACAGTTTACCTGACAGGGCAAATACATAATTCTGGAAAGCATGAATAATCTTTATCTCAATTACTGTAAGACTTACTCGGAGTTATTGAATGGAGGGTAATCTTCACTTGCCATAAATGAAATCTGTTGTAACTGTGGAAGAATAATAATAGTGATTTTTGTGAAAGTCCGATGCTCTGCATTTTTTAGCCAATATTTTGCAAAAATGCTGTATTAGAATTTGTTGTTTGGCTGCTGAGGTTTGAAATCGATGGAAATTATGAATCACAGAGTGGTTTGGATTGGTGAAGATCATCTGGGTCCAACCCTTCTGCAGCGGGCAGGGGCACCTTCTAATAGACCAGGTTGCTCAGAGCCCCATCCAGTCTGGCCTTGCTTACTGCTTAACGCTTGCTATTTAATAGCAGAAAGCCAACCAGTTACACACAGGGACAGGAATGAACAACTGTCACATACTCCAGCTTTGAACTTGGACACAGAATCCTCTCTGACTCTTCTGTGCCCACCTGAGTAACTGTGAGTACATGGGCAGAAAATAACTTGCTCCACAAAATGCTGAAACTACTATGGGAACAATTACTGTGGGAGTTATGATGTGTCTAAGTTTGCTTATATTAAGACCCAAAGACTGTTGCTTGCATTCTAAACAGGAAGATTTCACTCTGAGTTTCCTACTGTGGGAAGTAGGAAACAAAAATCTAGGAATGTCTTAATCATCAAGAATGAACTGCTGCTTGATAGCAGAATTAGTTGTTATGAAGGTCTGTATTCTGTAAGAAGTACAGCTAATATTTTCTTTTGCAGTAATCATGGTCTGCATTTAGCTTCTTGGTTACACTCTTCACTGTGATGTGTTCAATTCATACTTTTGCATTATTTATGCTACCCTGCAATCCTCAGTCTCCACAGCTTGGCTTTGCCACATAGTGATGTGCTGGATCTTTGGTCTTGGTTAATGCTTTCTGCAGCATGGAGAATAAAGGGATATATTGCATTTTTTCCTACTTTGTGACACTCTGCAACACTCATCTCTGCCACCGTTATATCCAAAAGAGGTACGGTACCACGTGCAGATACTCTGCTTTTGGTGACTGGCTGTTTGGTTTTTCCCTTGCAATGTATCCCATATATACACATTATGCTTTTTTTATCTTTATGGTATACCTAATTTTTGCTCTCAGTACAATTCTGACCCTGAAATTGCTTGGACATTAACAATTTCCACTCCTCCAGCATAAGATGATGAAGTGATGGTATCAGAGTTTGAGATGGAAACAATAACTACCTTAAAGAAAAATACAGCCTTGGGTAAATTATGTAGGTCATGATGCTCCTTTGTCTGTAAGCAGAGAATCCTGTTTGCTGTTTCATTTTACAATTCCAGTGTAGTGAAAGAAGAATGGCTTACTGACTTTCAGGAAGAGGATTATCATACCCTCCAAAATTGAGGCATATGTGGGTGTGACAGTATAAAACATTTGGATCATCTAATTTCCACCATGAATCTCAAGAAAGTCAGCCATTTCTTGCTTTGGAGAAGCAGCAGGGGAAAACTAGCAAAAAAGGTATCGCATTTATAAAGATCTGAATTTCTCGGCAAAGTATTTCCTATTAAGTTCAAACTCATTTTGGTGGAATATGTAGCACACTGGAGGATGACTTTATTCTCATTAACCATAGAGGGATTGTCCTTTTAAAGAGATGACTCTAGTTAGGCACAAGTTAGGTCATTGTCTCCTCTGCTCTTAAACTGCTTTGGAGATTTAGTTTAAAACAGGAATTTTGGGCAGAATCAATCCATCTAATATGGATGTCTGAAAAACATTAAATTTTGGATCCTGAGAGGAATTTAGTTTGCATTTTAGAGAGAGCTCGGGTTGAAACACTAGGCTTCTCATCCCAGGCTCATGGGTCTAAACTAGTTCAGAAACTTCAAAGTCCCATCTTTATGCTTCTTTGTGATGTAAGGATATCACAGAAATGATAAAATGCTTTTACTTAGTGATTTTTTTTCTCGTGATTTTTTATTTAATCTTGAGCTTTTTTTCTTTAGAGCCAAAAACCTACCCAAGTGGCTGCCTTCTTACAGGTGGTCAATAGCTAATCCAGTTAGGTTGTGATGTTCTTCAGTCTCAGAAAAGAGCACAAGAGTAAACAGTAATCGTGACTGACTCTGAGCTAGCTTATAATGTAATATAAGAGGAAACACAGAACATCTTTGAAGCCATGTTTTATGTCTTGTTTACATTCTAATTTTAAGAAGTAATGTTGGGAAGCAAATCTTTTAATCAAGGAAGAATCTCTTTTATAGTGTCTTAATTATCATCTAATGTTTTATTTCCAGGCAACAGTTCTAGTATCAATATAAAGAAAGTGTGCATGTATATGTGATATAATAAATAATATAATAATACGTGCACTTTATAAATATTAAATTATCATTAATAATTATATATGTAAGTATATACCTGTAAGCAAGTACTACTTATTCTGAACTACTATAATTTTACCTGCTTCATGCTAACTTGGCAGCAGCCAGAAGATTGTTGAGTTAGTGCTGCCTAGGCAGTTACTGGAAGGCTACTGAATCAAAGCAACTGAGCATGTGTTTAATGCACTTATTCCATTGCATTGTGTTACGTAAAATGTTCATCTAAATTTTCTCTTGAGACAGAGAAAATACTTATTTTTTTGGGAGCATCTGTTATTTTCCTCGCTTTACTTGTGTGATGCTAGGATGGCTGTGGCCTGTGTTTCCCTGTGCAAATGACAGAAGGAGGGATCCACACCCCTCTCAAGTCACTTTCTGAGGTAATTCATTGTTCCATGTGATAATGTTGTCACATTAGGGATTTACTGTCATACTACAGGAGCTCTATCTGAGTGCATTTTAATTTTTTTTTTCAGGTTGTTTTTAATGAGTGGTTAAGTGGATGTAAAAATGTACTGAAAAGGTGGTTGTCACCTCTCCACTATGTTACTGTATTTCTTCTAAAAATAAGTGGTCATGTTTCAATGGGATCAGTTTTCTTAGTCAGCTGAAAAGCAAACCTGGTAGTCAGAGGAAAGGTCTTGAGGAGATCTGAATGATAATGTAGCTTTCCCTAGCATCTTGAAGGGCAAGGACCTGTTGGAATGGGTCCAGAGGAGAAATGTGACTGTGTTAGGGCTGAAGCACTTCTCCTGTGAAGACAGGGTGAGACACTGAGTAGCTCAACCTGGAGAAGACAAGGCTCCAGGGAGACCTTACTGCAGCCTTTCAGCACCTAAAGGGGTCTTACAAGAAAGATGAAGAGAGGCTATTTAGTAGGCCCTCTAGCAGTAGGACAAGGGTTAAGGGTTTTAAACTAAAAGAAGGTAGATTCAGACTAAATGTAAAGATGAAATGTTTTATGATGAGGTGGTGGAACACTGGAATGGGTTGTCCAGACAAGCTGTGGATTCCCTGTACTTGGAAACATTAAAGGCCAGGGTAGATGGGGCTCTGAGAAACCTGACCTCAGGTTGAAGATGTCCTTGCCCGTGGCAGGGGAGTTGGACCAGGTGACCTTTAAAGGTCCCTTCCAACCCAAACCATTTTATGATTCTATGAAAGTGGATAGTCTTACTGTTTTGGAGGCTTTCAACATCCACACATCTTTATGATGAAACTACAGTTTCATTGTACTAGAATTTTTTTTTTTTCAGATTATTAGCACTGTCAAATGTCAGTGATTAAAAAAATAATAATCTGGACCTTTAACCTTACTGCTTACACCTGTGAAGTGATTAGTTTAATTTCTCTGTCATAACCTGTTTCCTATATTCAATTCTTTTGGCATGTATTAGTGCATTTCAAATTCCATGAAACTTGTCATTATAAAAGAGTGGTTTTTTTAAACTCAAGAAGCAATTTAATAACTTCCAGGTGTAATTACAGTATCTCTTGATCATCAGGTAATCTTAATTTTTAAAAACGTTCATTGTCAAGTATTTTCACACCTTCACTTACAATATCATGCCGAAGCCAGAGACAGTAAAACAGATATGATGACATGTAAGTAATACACTTCAAAATTTCAGCAAGGAAAGAGAACTGCAAAAACCTCTTCTTGATGTTGCTCATTACTTAGTGCAAAATTTTGCATCCCTTAATGTTTATTAGAATTTTCTTTGTATGCAACAGAATCAGAATATCTGTGTTTTTTTTCCTTAAAGAAGTCCTTCCTCATTCCTCTGGTATGGAAATAATTTTCTGAAACAATAGTATATGAGATAAAAACACAAAAGAAAGGGGTCTCTACTTGCATCCAGTCCAAAAGAATTAACAGATTTTCTCTCCAGGTTTTCTGAACAAGGCCTAAGGAAGTTCAGTATGACTGAGAGATCGGATACTTGTACTACTTTGAATAAAACAAAAAGCAATTGACAGCACATACCTGTGAGTAATATTTTTCTCCTAGTGCTTCTTGAATTTTAATTTGTATAGGCTAATAAACAGTGCTACACTATAAATGTTTTGTATGCAAATGTCTTGTGTCTTGTGCAGAAGACAAGAAAGTGGAAATGGACTTTGAATGGAGTCCATTAAAGAGCTTGTTAGTCAGCTGTAAGCACAATAACCATCAACCAACACTGAGGTTTTAAAGTTTCTATTTACACTCACAAATTGTCCAAGCACTAATAGGATCTAGCTTTTAAGGCTAAATCCTGAGAAGTTTTAATGTGACTAAAACAGAAAGCAGTGTGGTTTGTGAGAGCATAATGACTGGCTACTATCTTTGATAATCTTTAAATACAATGGCTACAAATCACCTTCATCTCTCAAGGGTGAAAATTGGAAGCATCATGGTCACATGGTTTGCTATTATTAAAAATGCTCTTTCATTTTTCATATAATATAGGGCTTGTATTGCTAGTAAACCCTCTCATTTATGTTTGCCCATCTCTGCTGTTTACATTTTAATGCAATGAAAAATTAGGATGATGTACCTTTTGATTCAGAATCAGAAGAAATAACCCTTTGGAAAGGGAAAAGCCTGCATAGTCTCACAAATATGCTGAAAAAATACTGCAATCCACTTTAAATATTGTAGTAATCTCAGTGTGAACCACTGTTATCCTGTAATGACAAAGCTAGGAACTACAAATAATATCTAAGGTGGATTTTCAGTAAGTAAGCAGATGTTTGTACTAGGGAGGTATTTGATTTTAGATTGATAAGCTCAGTAGCCCAGTTTATGACTTAGTACTTCTATGGACACAAGAAGTCAAGAGTACAGGCCAGAACCAGAGGGATGAGCAAGATCACCTCAAGAATGTTTAAAGGCCTGAGTTCTGGCTAGATTTATGTTGGGTAGCACTCAGTTGTATCCACATACATATGTGCATATGCACACAAACATATTTTTGATTTGCAAGGATGGAAAAATTTTTTTTTAGATACAGGAAAGACTTGTTTCCTCCATACCAAAAATATATGCATATATGTCTTAGATATATTTTTTTAGAGAGATATGAAATAAATATTGAAATATAATAATATATTGCTATATAAAATATATCTAATAAAGTGTGTAAAACCTTACATTTAAAATAAGTATTTAAAAGTGGAGATTGCTGTTGTGTATCTGAAAATACCTATCTGTCATAATGGAATCATCTATTGAAAAAGTATCATTTGGAGAAATTCCTGGGACAATATTCTGAAAGAGCTTGGAAGCTCTGAAAATGATGTGTGCTGCACAGAGTTCATTTTGTGGCCAAGGCTGGGGCAGAGGAGATGGCAGGCCCTAAGGCAGCTGTGTGGCAAAGTTACCTGGCTCCATTGGAGGCCTCCTGGAACTGAATGCAGGGATTTTCAGTGTTGACAGTTGGAAAATTCTGGTTTAGGGAATTTTTAAAAATCTGCTGTAATGCTCTGCCTATCAGTTTGGCAGGCTTTCTGTGTGTTCCCTCTATGTGTGACTGCTCTCCTCTTTCTGGCCTGCACTGGCACTTAGTTATGTGGGAGGAAGAGTTCTACACTGCAAAAGGCAGCAGCATCACTGAGGCCAGACTAATTTGGTGGTGGTCTGCACTGTCTGCTTGGGCTGTGATTAAATTCAGCTGGATGTTCAGGAGCAGATTACCTTTACTTGTGAACTTTAGTGTGAACTTTATAACAAATTCCCACTTCATCCTGGGCAGAGGAAGCATTTTTATAACGGCGTGAGACTGCCTGAACAACAGATATCCCCAACTCCCTGATAGTTTGTGGTTGAAGTGGTTTGGTACTGCAGAACAATGTGATGTCGTCTTAGCTCTATTCTGAAAATCATTATAATGTGAATTATTTTAATCCTGAAGAATTAAAGAGGAAGAACACTGATAAGTTATTAAATACGAAGAGAAAATGCAGGGAATTGAAACTTGATGACTCAGTAAGATTGAGGATTATCCCATTCTGAGGAGATCAGTTGTTTTCCACTGAGTGATGGCTGCCACGAGAATGGAGAGCTAATTAACTTCTGGATGCTGCTTGTTACACCTTGGCATCTCTTGTGTGTATTCACAAGTAAATAATTGCTGTGTTCTTCTGAACTTTTTGTGTCCTGGTTTGTGGAGTCCCTTGGTACCTGGTAGAAGATGCTGAACAAAGTGACCTAGAGAAGGAGGATTAAAGCGCTAACAACTGAAAAGGAAGACATATATAAGTATAGGTAAGCTTGGAAATGCCCTGGGCAAGATCTTGGTCTAAATAAAAGCACAGACCTAGTTAAAATAACAAACAAATGGAAGAAAAACCCTCAATAAATCAACAAAGGAAATTGTAAAAACAAATAAAACAACGACAAAAAACCAAACCAACCAACCAGAAACTACCAAAGAAACCCCTCAGGCATTCTTCTAGGATGAAATTTGGCCTATAGGTTTTCAGGGACAATTCCTATCTAGTATTGCTTTCTATTTTGTGCTGCTAGACATCTTTTTCGGCTTCCTTAGTACCCCAGTCCAGCTCATACATAAGTATATCAATGCTTGTGCTGGCCTAGCATACAGCAAGGAGTAAATCAGGAAAGCATTAATGCATGTAGGGTCAGAACTAGGGAAACCACAGAGGACTAGGGGAAGAGGTAACACGTAATGAAAACAGACCAGATTTTTTATCTTGTCATATGGCTCTCTGGAGTGGCGGCTTTGGGAATTTCTATACACAGAACTGCATAATTTTGATTGTAGGTAGGGACTTTTGGGAAATAAGATTGAATGCATTGTTATTGTTACGATTCCTCATGGTAGAAGAAATATTATGATCTTATTTTTATTATTATCTTATTTAGAAATGAAGTTATACTGTGTAATATGCCTGACTCAACATGTAATTTTGCTTTCTTCTGCAAAGGAGCTGGGTTTGCATATTAGTGCTGTGTTTGAACTATAGGGAGTAATATAGCTAAAAAATCTACTAGGTGTAGTAGAAAAAGTGTTTACTGCTTCATACAGAAGACTGGGAACAACATAGCTTCAAGTGTTATTAAGAGAAGAAAAACAGGATTAAAGAAAAAATTTCCAAAATATATATTGAAATCTATTACCTACTGTATTCAGTAATTACATCCAAAAGGAAATATCTATGTGGGAGAACCAATCACCAGACTGGGAGGCAGGTAGTGATATCTGGAGAAAAAAAAGAAAAACTTCTATTTTCAGCTTACTTAAATAGAAATACCTTTTGAGTTTTCATGCAATATTCAAGACTTGTTAGCTTACTGTCTTATCAGGATGCTCTAGGTAGTTGCAATATGTTCTGTGAGCCAATGTCTGTTCAAAATATGCATTTTTATTTTCTCTAATGTTACTACTCTGGGGTGAAGTCACATGGTCATTGGCTAAAAGTGCAGTCAAAACTCTGCATTATGCAAGAGATCAGTTTGGGTTTTGTTGAGAATGGTCAGTGCTCTGCTGGTTTTGAAAAGTGTTTAAGTCAGGTTTCTTAGTCAAAGTAAAATCTGTTTGAAAAATGAACATATTTAATGTTTATTCACCTTTGTAAACAAGGTGGAAGTAAAGGAATATTATTTTTGCTTAATCAGTTTGGAAATGGTGTCATTTACTGCGTTGAGATGCCTAGATTGGTAATCTCAGATAAGATCTTTTTCAGGTAAACCAGAGCTGAGGAAAAATCCTCCACACACACAAAAAAATCCTCCTGCCCTTGAAAGACACCTCTAGATGTAAAACAGACAAAAGATCAAAGGGATGAAGCAGAGCAGAAAGCTGAAGAAAGCTCTTAAAGGGGAAAAAAAATAGAATCCTTTAGCTGAAAAGACACGGGTCTGAAAAGCAGAGAGTCATTGTAATGTGCTGTAGTTAAATAGACAAACATGAAATGGTAAGAAAAAAGAATTTGTTACCTTGCACAGGTTCAAAGAAGTGTTAGAATAATTAAAAAAAAAAAGAAAGATAAATTGGCTGATACTAAGTAAGATGCTCCTGGACATTTGCAGAAGAGGAACTGTGTACCATGTAAGTATTAGATGAAACTTTACTGTAAAAACTAAATACAATCCTGTGCACAATAATCTCAGCTACTTTCCAGACGACAATGATACCTTAAAAAGTTATTAGAGAAATAATTTTAAGGACTAACCATAAACACTGTACCTGTAAAATGGTTTTCATTACAGCAATCAAGTCTTGGGACTTTGCCAGAACAAAGTGGGTTTCTGATGACATGGTTTAAAAAACAAATTAATGTTAATATGAAGTTTGAGCCATAAAGGACTTGAGAAAACTTAGTAATATGGACATATTTTCCAAGATGAATTTTTAATCCTACTGAGGTAATTCCTGCCCCACCCTTTCCTAGGTGTTATGATCTTTTCTTCTCTCAACTTAATCTGTGATTCCTGTGTCTTCTTTATTTTAATCATGCTTGCCATGCAAATAACACCCTGCTATGCAAGTTTATATATAAGTTTATGAACTGAAACATTGTGTATATATGTACTTTACTGTGCTACCTGAATAGATGGTCATTGCCATGTGTTTGGGTGGACTCCTGTAAAGGAAAAAATCAGCAGTTATTAGACTGATGCCCTGTTAGTGAAAATAATCTCCCTCTTTATAGTTCATGCCAAGAATCACTATTCACCTACTTTGGGCCAAATTTACTTCTGCTTTTCTGCTTCTTTGGACCATAACTACCATGTAGTAAGTTGTGCTTATTTACCAAAATACATAGCAAAATATGTAGTTTTCATTTCTGAATGTGTTTACGATATAGAAGACATCAGTTTTAGGCATGAGAAACATTCCATAATGACTGCTGTGTAGATCATGAAGAAGATCTGGCAAAAGAAGGATCCTGTACAATATTAGTTTATCACAAAAAATGTGTGGAATAATAGTGTGTCATTTCTGTTCAGGAGCTCACTTAATGATAAATACAAGAGTACTGCTCTGTCCCATACATGTTTGAGCTGAATTCTTCCACAGCCTTGCATGGTCTCAAGATGTAGATGTAGTGTCAGAGGGTCAGTTATCTGCATGCTTTTTAAATATGTTTTCTCTTTTCCATGGGATGTTATTGCCATGATTTACGGATTCCTGAAATTGTCTTGACAAAATGGGTAAGGTTGGAAGGGACTACAGTGCTCTAGCAGGGTCATCCCAGAGCATATGGCACAGGATTGCATCCAGATGGTTCTGAAATATATCTGGTGAGGGAGACTCCACAGCCTCTCTGGATAATCTGTCCCAGTATGACTATGACTTGCATAGGATGAAATTCTTCTTTATGTTCAGCTGAAAGTTCCTGCCTGCTTTTCTAGTCCTATGGTGTGACAGCTCTGAGAAGATCCTGGCTCCATCCTCTCTTCTGAGTCTTCTTCCATGCTTGGTCAGTAGCCTGTGTATTTGTTAAGATGCTATTGCTTGGCTGCTTATGTGCATTTATCATTGTTCTAAGAGCATCTAGATTGTGTTCCGTGCTGGAGTCTAAAACTGTCAATTTTGGATTACCTTTACCTGATATTTATAGAAATTAATTTTTTATCTGTTTGGAGGCTGAGATGATTCCAAATAGCATTTATTGGCAAGCCTCAGTGAGTTTTTTTCTTTAATGTCCTGCTTTTCTTCCATAATTCAGAATGCATTGCCTCATTTTGGGACATGCTGTCATCCTGGTGGTTAGATTTATGAGTTCTTTCATGGTTTCTATTTTGATAGGCAATTTCTTGTTTATATCACTTGGACTCCTAAGTGGAATGAAGATGGTGTTTAAAGGACTACAACAATGGAAGTCCCATCTCTCTGAAGACAGAATACTGTACACTTGCTCTTGCAGTTAGATGTAATACAGCAGCAGCATTTGGGTCTGTAGCAGCTGCTGACTTCCATTATGTTACAAGGAGCAACCTACTCTATTGTTAGAGCACAGCTTCAGTCCGAGAGAGGGTTCACAGCGTGGAGCTGAGAGGTGAGTGCATTATTCAGGGTTGCTCAGCAGGTCAGAGAGTGTGAGAAGCAGGCTGATACTGCTGGGAAGATGAGCCTTTGAACAATTTACTTCCCTGGAAGCCACACTACTCTGTTCTTTGATTTTTGGTAAGCTTTCATTTCAATAGGGCTGGGATTTAACCCATCATATTTACAAAAGAGGCTTTATGATATAGTTGAAAGGCCTGTCACTGTGATAGTTTGGTTCCCACATAGTTGATTCACTGCCATTTGATCTCTGCTAGGAGTGGCAATGACATTATTCATACTCTGCTTGTTAGTAAGCGCTAAATTCCCAGAGGATGCTTTCTTCAAGAGATACCAGCAAGTTGCAGTTACTGGATTTCAAAGTATTCGTGAGTTGAATTCTTTCGGCTCAAACTTGTGGCTTTCTCATGACACCAGAATCTCTAGCTCTGTCAGCAATAGCAGCCCTTTTCAAGAAAGAGCTCTGCCTTTCATCATCTTTGTCCTTGAGAGGGCAGCCACAGAGAAAAACCAGAAGTTTCTGCTCATGAACTGGAGAAGGCTTTAAGCAATTTGGAGAAGAGTGCAGAGAGAAAAACGATTCTGACCTTTTTCTCCACTACCCCTCAGAGTTCAGCTTCTCTTCTCTCTTCCCGTTCTTTCTCATGGATACCAGCTCTGGAAAGGGGCTGTCTTGAAAGCAGATAGACAGAAAAAAGTTCCTTCAGACAACTTTTACTCTCAGCTCAGCAAAAATGTGGAATATTATGTTGTTAGGAATCTGTAGACTGAAAAAATATTGTTATTAAAATGAAATTTTATTAAAAGATGTAATGAAAGCAAGTGCAAGCGGTAGTAATAAAGTTAAATTTATGGACATTTGAATGTATCACGTCTGCACAAGTAAGTGTAATTGCATGTTGCAATTAGTATTAATGTCATTCAAAATTCAGCAATAAGATTCATTGCACAATGTTGTTTTTAACATTTTTCCAATAAGTGTGGTCTCTAGAGTATTTGCACTTTCTTAACCACTTGCAAGAACTCATAAATCATAGAGTCATAGAATGCCTGTGTTGGAAGGGACCTAAGGATCATCTACTTCCAATTCCCTGCCAGGGGCAGGGACACCTTCTACTAGACCAGGTTTCTCAGAGCTCCATCCAACCTGGCCTGGAACACTTCCAGGGCTTGGACCATTCATAACTTCTCTGGACCACCTGTTCCAGTGCCTCACCACCTAAAGAACTTCTTCCCAAAATCTAATCTGAACCTGCTCTCTTTCAGTTTGAAACCATTCCAGCTTGTCCTATCACTACGTGACAGGAAAGCCCCTCTCCATCTTTCTTGTAGGCTCTCTTCAGGTACTGGAAGGCTGCTAATAGGTCACCTTTAAACCTTCTTTTTTCCAAGCTGAACAAACCAAATTCTCTCAGACTTTACTCGCAGGAGACATACTCCATCCCTCTAGTCAACTTGGAGACTTCCTCTGGACTTGCTCCAACAGTTTAATGTCCTTCCTGTGCTGAGACGCCAGAGCTGGATGTAGCACTGCAGGTGGGGTCTCACCAGAGTGAGGCAGAGGAGAAGAATCCTCTCCCTGGCCCTGCTGCCACACAGCTTTGGATGCAGCCCAGGACACCACTGGCCTCCTGAGCTGCAAGTGCACATTGCTTGCTCATGCCTTTTGGGAAGCTTTCGGGAAGTGGAAACAAGGACAGGTGGCCCAAGAGGAATACTGGGAAATTATACAGGAAGCTAGGGACAAGCTCAGGGAAGCCCAGTTAGAACTGAGTCTGGCCAGGGATATTCAGGGTAACTGGAAGGGCTTCTATGGATGCGTTTCAAGTGAAAGACTAGGGGTAATGTCCTAAGGATAATTTCTTTCCACATGGAAATGGGAGACCTGGGCAAAGAGAAGGTTGAGGTTATGAATGACTTCTGTGCTTCAGTCTTCAATGGCAAGTGCTCCAGCCACACCACCGAAGTTCTTTTAAGCAGGGTCACTCTCAATCTGTTCACCCCCCAGCTTGTGTGCATCCTGGGGGATGCCCTGGACCAGGTACAGCAGCTTGCTGTTGTTAAACCTGGCAAGATTCCCATAGGCCCAATTCTCGAGCTTGCCCAGGTCCCTCTGGATGGTGTCCCATCCTTCAGGAGTGTCATCTGCACCCCTCAGAGCTTGATGTCATCTGCAAATTTTCTGATGGTGCGTTTGATCCCTTTGTCATTAATGAAGGTCTTAAATAACACTGGTCCCAGTTTGGACCCTGGAGGGACTTCACTTGTCACTGATGTCCAGTGGGACCTGGCAAGAACTGTTGATACAGCTGACTGTGTTTATAAATGATGATTAATTATATCTAGTGTGTTATAAACAATCCTATTCATAGATGTTGTGTATGTGTATAAGTTATTGGATTTGGAAATTAACGTCATAAATCGAAACCAAGCTGTTTTCTCAAAGATTCTCTGAGAACTGTTGTGTGATTTTGGTTTGTTTGGGTTTTTTATTTTCATCATTCTACTGAAATACTAGGGTTTCAAGGAAATAATGAAAGAATTGAAACCTACCCTGAATTAAGACTGGAATTCAGCTATATAGTGCTGTAGGAATAATCTTTTTTGGGGCCTTCTAAATAACGAGTAGTCAGTGCTAACCGGAAAATCTAATTAATCCTCACAATAACAACTGAAAAGCAATCTTTTTTCAGAAGTTCTTTATAGTTTTTAATAATTCTGAAATTTTTCATTACATTTTTATATTGAACAATGGTTGTAGGTGCTGTGCTGTCATTTTTAGCAGCAACCTTAGCTCACTAAGTGTTCTCTCCCCAAGGAATTAAATGGATGAAATTTTAGAGATTACTTTCACCACTGTTACCAAGCCGCCTGACTCCTTTACATTTGCTGACTGGAACTGTAAGTGCCACTATTTCCCCTCTTGCTGTTGCTGTGCAGGTGTTGATTCAGCACAGTTAGAGATTATTGTTTGAAAGATATAACCCAATATCTTAAAGTGAAGGTATGATTGGGATTTTTTTAAAGTTTACTTATGGTTCTACAAGCGCTTTTGCAGTGGCTGAAATGGAATTTTCTGGCTGTAATCATTCATTACTCCTCATTAGTCTCTGACAAGTAGGGCAGTGTTTAGTTTGAAATGTACATTATTGAACCTTGCTCTTTTTCATGAAGGAATGTGTGTGATTTCTTAACTAGTCATTAGTATCGATCAAGTTGTCTGAGAAAAGTTTAACCATTGTACCTCAACTCTAATCAATCCTGTGACAACTTTTACTATTTGTCCAGTAAATTTTATCATCTTTTTCACAGGAACTGTCATTTATTTGGTATTTATTCAGTATGTAGAATAATGAGTCACAATTTACATGATATTGTGAATGGCACTAAATCCAAGTAAGTAGGAACAATAATTCTAATATACTATGTATGTTTGGCTAGAAGAAAAAAAAAAACTGCTTCAGAAAAAAAAAATGCTTCAGTTTGAGACACTTTTATCTATAGCATAAGTCTAACCCCAATAGGTCCAGTCACTCCATTCTTAGACAAGAATTTGTTTTTGGAAGCTGCCAACTAGATTGTTTTTATTTTTGTAGGCGAACACGTTGTGTAGGTTGTTCTGGATATTTTCTTAACCCTGTGATCTCACAGGATCAAAAAGTAAGTAGTGAAACCCAAAACTTTTTTGATCTCCTAACAAGAAGTTTCCCTTTTAATCCTGAAAATGAGAAGTCAAGTTCTCACAAGTTTTTCAAAATTACTTTAATCTTTCTATAAACATTCCTTCAGCATTCTAAACCTTTTGCTCATAAAGTTCTCATTGGCTTATTTCAGACAATTTGAGATCTAAAAGGAGTGAGCCTGATGTCATGAACCCTTTGACATAGGTCATGAATCATGACGTAAAATTTTTCCTTCACGTTTTACCTTTGATTCAGCTGCAGAGGGCAGTTCAACACTATTTAAAAAATAGCTAGCAGTTAAGCTATTTATGATTTAAGAGCAAAAAGAAATCTTATACAAATTAAAATGCTTTTCATAAGGAAAGATGTGAGAAGCTTTGTTTTTGTAGGTGATTTCATAGCATTTCCTGAGGACTCATTTTGTATTCTGAGGTGTTAGAGACAAGCAGAAAGATTGAAGATGATCACTGTGAAACTCAAATGCCACCAAAGCTCATTATTGTCTTTTTTTTTTTCTTCTTAAGGAGCAGACCCAAATGACTTCAAACAGTTCAGAAGCAGATCTGAAATGCTTACACACCAACACGTGGAGCATGAGAAACAGGATGAACTGGAAGATTTGGTCAGTTCCCAGAACTATGGCATCATCAGCATTGATGAGACTTGGTGGAATGCATCCCACAATGGAATGCTGGTATGGAGGGCTGCAGGCTGGGCAGATGAGGTGGGGGAGTGACACTGGGTGCTGGGGAGAAGTGTGGTTGTACAGCCTGGGCAGTTAGTGATGCTGTGGTTGGGTGACCTGCTCATATGTATGCTAAAGGTGCTATGAAACAGTCCAGGAAAATTCTTACCTTTTGTAGTCCAGAGCCTTGAAACAGAAGTGATGGGATTGCAGGCACACTGGGTGCTTGCCATGGGAGGACAGTATCTTCTGTCGTGACCTATATTTTCAGACTCCACTGCAGCACATATCAGCACCTATCAGCACTGGCAGTGTAACCAGCAAATGTGCAGAATTATCATGAGTTCCTGTGCTTAAAAACTGTTTTAGTAGTAAAATAAAGGGTTGCTGAGAGTGAATCCATCCTGAGCTGTCTTTCCTGTTACTCCTTTTAAGACTCTGCATGGTGCTCAGCTGACAGCACCTTGTTCTTTACAAGCCTTTTCTGAACCACAGTCTGAAAAGAAATCTTCCTTGCAAATATAAGGTACTTTCAGGAAGAAGCATAACTTCACATTAAAAAAATTAAATTATTTGCTAAAGCTAAATTAAAAGTGAAATAAATTCAGCAACTGAGGATTCTGTTGTAATGCTTGTTTGGAATTTGCAGTTGGCATAAGTAGAAATGACTGTATCTTTAAACTGTATCTTCATGAGAGAAAAAAACATAGTTATTTAAAAAAGAGTACCTGAAACTGAATTGATTCAAAATGTTGTGTATGTTATACACCTGTGGTCCTCATGGAACTGAAATAAGAATCTTCTTAAAAACGTCACACTCTTTGGAGCCTCAGCACATACCTAAATTATGGGTCTGATCTAAAGCTATTCAAGATTAATGTAAGTAGCTTTTTCTCTTTGAAGGCTATGAATTGGCTTCTTAATCTCCTTGTTGTAATTTGAAATAACTCTGTTGGAAATATCAAAACTGAGTCTGAAACTTTCAGGGAGTGACCATCCCATAGCTGGGGTCATACAAAAACTTATAAAGTGAAAAAACACAGCTTTAAATACCAATTTAAATGATTTATAGCATCACAGAGAACAGAACAAATTTTCAAAGAATTTCCATATGGACTTACAATGCCTATGAGTTTTGACACAGCCATAATATCTAGTTTTGATGCAAAAATCCCAAGTAATGAAGAATTAGCTACCCCAACACTTGATTTTGTGTTAAATTACCCTAATTTTAACGTGCTCTTTGTCCTTGCAATCTTCCTTTCTTTTGATGGGATATTTTGGCTAGCACGTTTTGTCAAAAGTAGGTTTGTGTTAAAAAAAAAAAGTGATGTAAAAATAATAATCTGGGTTTCTGTGAGACACAAACCCAAGCTTTCATGCGAAAGTATGGCCAGGAAAATGTAAAATGCTCTGATGTACAATGATTAGCTATGTGGCAGATGTTCCCCTTGGCTGGAGCTTCTACTTTTTCCATCCTCTTTTTGCCCTGTCCTGCCTTGGGGGCCTGTTGAAGTATCCCATGGGTTCTGATTCAAGATTTCCACATGAGAAATCTATTGTGCATGGGAGAATTTGTTATTCCATATGTTGTCCTTACATGCTGTGCAGATGTGGCAAAAATGTCCCCCTAACCAGAGAACTGAGAAATGTCATCAGGTGCTGTGGCTGTTGTAGCACAGTGTTCTGGTCTGATTCTGCATTCCCTGAGTACTTTTTCCTTGCTCACTAAAATCTGTCAAGGAAGTTTCATATTCTATTTTTAATCTAGCTACTTGACAGAGCTTGCTCACCACAGTAAATCCATTTAAAAACTTACATCTTTCACGCTTGCAGAAAATGATCGCATCAGGCAGTGCTCAGGTCAGGGGATGTGGTCTGAAATAAAGAGCAAAAAGGGAAGGTGCTTTTTCCTATTAGGAGTTTTGTCACTGGGGGTAGTATTTAACAGTTCTAGCACTATGAGTTAGTGTCAGATATGAGACTAAAGCTGGAATCAGGTAAACAATAAAGAGTTCATCCGTACTAGATCTTTCCCCTTATTTTCCCCTTACTGCATTCATGAACACTTGCTAAGGGTTGGGAAGAACAAAGGTGCTGCTCAAGATCAAAGGCTTCTTTATATGGACTGTTTCTTGGTATCAAGGAAAGCCACATGTTAAGATCACAAAGGAAAAATCTCAGTAATAAAAAGGGATTGGATGTCTTTATATAATATGACTTACTTTTGCCACACAATTGAGCTGTCATCTTAGTAATTTTTTTTTCCTTTCAAGCTACTGTTAAAATATCAGGGTGGGAAAACTGTAATATTGTAGAGTGGTGACACCTGATAGCTTCTGCTACAGAACACTTCTACTTTTAAACTGCTCCATGACCTATTTTATTAGAATTTTCCTCATAGAAAGTCTTGGGAGACACTATGTATTATACATTTCCAGTACCATAAACGTAGTTTATTTGAGTCTTGGAAGAAGACTGAGTGTTTATCATTTCAGCCAGCTGTGGCTATGCATTTCAGTTTTGGAGAATGTATTTAACAGAGGAGACGAGTACTCAGGTCCAGTGCTCTGTCACAAGGGTGTGGCATGCATTGTGTATTAGTCCTTGGAGTAGTTTTGTTATTGTGTAGATAAAGTAGTTTCAAGAGCCTGGAGAATAAATCAGGTATTTCAGAGAGTTCAGTAGCTCTAAGAATCTGAAGTACATCATGCAAAAATATTTTTCCTACTGTACTGCTTGGAATAATAAATTAGCCAAAACGTTTACAGACATGCAGATTTTCTGCTCTGCAACACAGCTTAAGCAACATAACAGTTTTATGATCATAGTAAGATGAAACTAGTGGTTAGCCCATTTAAACCTAAAGGGTTTAAATGAATGGAATAGATTGTTATTTTGTTTATTTTTTTAAATAACAATTGGGTTACCGAGAAAAATTAAAAAAAAACATTAAAAAAATCCAGCAAGCCCAAAAAGCACCCCACCCCCCTCCAATAAAAAAATAATAAATTAGACAACATAGTTGCATTATAAGTGAAATAGTCTAACAAATTCAGACATCTTTTAGGAAACTTGTAAGGCTTTCACTTTTCCTTAATAAGTCTCTATTCTGTTTGTGTGAATACTGATAAATCATAGATTGGCCTGGGTTGGAAGCGACCTTAAATATCATCTTTTTCCAGCCCCCCTGCCGTAGGCAAGACACCTTCCACTAGACCAAATTGCTCAGAGCCCCATCCAACCTGGCCTTGAACACTTCCAGGGCTTGGGTGTTCCATGAATTCTCTGGGCAACATATTCTAGTGCTTAACCACCCTCACAGTGTTTGTGCAGAGTATTTTTTTCCTGTCTTCTTACAGTAAGTTTTCCACTTGGAGAGTTGATATAGTATAGGTTTAGCAGCATTAATGTTCAATGAGTTTCCTATTTTAGTGATGGTGACTGTAGATGTAATCAAGGTCCAAAGTGAAAAATATCACTGTCAAGATTACTGCATGGACTTTAATTTTTCAGAGATAATGTATTTTTGATTTGCTTGCAGAGTTTTTCTTAATGTCTCTTTTTGAATTCTATAGCTGTAGAACAATCTTGTCAATAAGTTTGACAATAAGGATAAATAATACATTAAAATTTTAATACTATCTGTTAAAACAAAAACAAACCATCTCCAAACTGTGATAGACAGTGCTGTCTGGATATTATTTTAGATACTTTTGAGAAAAAAAATTCTCCTGTTTTGGGGATGTAATGACATTAGGCAAAACCTTGAGGAGACCAGGCCAAGTGCTATGCATTGTTTTTACGTCAGTCCTCTCCACAGGTTTCTAGGTCTGAGGAGTGGGAACACTAGGGACAGCATGTTTTACCCTAGGTTTCTCTCTCTATAAGACAGTTTGGATAAGGCCCTTAAACTACCTGTACTAGATGGTAAGAAAATCCAGGAGGTGAAAATGAACTGCTGAATTTCATTATGTGAATGCTATCAATGAGAACCTGTCACATCAGAAGGTGCTGGAAAAAAGGAGGATTTCAGGCTGAGTAAATGACTGCCGTTGAACCACCTTAGTATCCTAGGGGTTGTCGTGGTCTGGGCTCACTTATCAGAGTCAGTATGGAAAATAGTTATTGTTGAATATGCTACAAAGTAAAATCTGGACCCAAATAATTTGAAGCTAGAGAAACAATTCTGCTCCCCAGTGCTGATACACAGTTTAAGAAAATATCTACCATGCCAGGTTTTGGTAAGGATAGATTAATATAAGTACATCACTAATATGTCACATTTTCACAAACAATATTCATATGATCACTGAGTATTTTTGTTTTAATATCTGCCATATTTCAATTTATATAGAAAAATATTTTGTGCCAGGCAAGAGCTGGAGGAAGATTTGGGCCATTTATCTTGACCAGATGTAAATTGTCAGTTTCCATGCATAAATTCTTGTATAGCATAGATGTTTAAACATAGAAAACTCATTATCAGAGGGAGAACAGCTATATGTAAAACTCATGTACTTCCAGATGTAGTAAAGTATGAACCGGGATTCAAATCCTGAATATAAAAAGAAAAAAAAAACACCCAAAAAACCTAGGCTGAGAGCAGTGAATGCCGTTTTAAAATTACCCTTAACAAGAATCTGCTACTCAAACATCTTGATTTAGCTAATATTTTACCAAATTCCAATTTTCTGTGGATCATCCTGGGCCCTTCCATTCACTCATATGGCCTGTCAAAGCCCGAGCAGGATGCAGCGCTGAAGAAACACCATCCCTCTTCCTGTGATTTCAGAGGGATCCTTTCAAGACTAATAATAAGTGTTAGTAGTTGCTTCCTGCCCTATTTCACTACTGATATTCGTTTCTTCTATTTAAGGTACTAATTTTGTCTCATGGGAGTGCAGAGATGAAGGGCAAAATCATGCCCCATGTGAGCACAGTTTTTTGAGTGGGGTGATTATGGTGGTTGTTACAGAAAAGCCTGTCCTGGCTCATGCTGCCTAAAATGTATTTGGACTCTTCATTCTTGGACCAGGTACTGTCAGAGCAACCTGCAGGAAGAAAGAAACAACTAAATAATATTAGTAACAACTTTATAATTAATTATTATATACTATTAATTATATAATAAATTATATATAATCATAAAACCTAACATAGTAATATAGTAATAACACAATTAAATTATATTAACAAACAGGGATGCCTCCGAACAGTTATCCATTAAGGCCCAATTAATCTGCAACACTCAAACACAAAATTTATGTCAGCAGGTAAAAACTTATGTTGTATTATATTTCTGAATATAATATAAAATTATGATGGCAGAAATGGTGTGTTAATGCTGTAGTAAAAAAATCCAATGAAATAGGTGCAAATAGTCCAAGTTGATAAATGCTTAGTTTAAGAAATAAAAGATCTTAAAATTGCAGAACTGGTAGTCCTCTGTGGTTAGGAGGCAAGAGAGATAGGAAACACGCAATATAAATAGAAGTAATTTAAATTTAAGCTTTATGTACTTAGAGGAAGCTGTCTGAGAACTGGATCATATGCTTTTTCATGATAATCAGAAACCACAGTCAGCTAATTAACTTTTGCCCTCATGCTATGTTGAAAAAAGTAGAAAACAAAATTTTTGTAAGCTCTAGAGTCTTAAGTAATTAAAAAGCATGTTAGACCTCTCCAGTACCCCTTAAAAGTAAAGACATAATATTGAATTCAACTGAATCTATTAGAGAGCAGCAATGTATTTTAAAGGCTTTTCTGTTGATAAAGAGAATTTTTAGATTTTTTTAACTGGCCTCTTTCCTAGTAAACTTACTCTAGATGCTGCTGGATATCTACTTAGCTTGTTTCTTATATTCCTAATCAGAAGAATGCATGCCACACCATGCTCTTCCTAATGTTTGATGTATACAACATTATGGAGATTTGACACATCGTCATCCATAGCAATGAACTTTCTAATTTCAACTCTTATACACAGGTCTGTTCAGATTGCAGTCTGTAAACAAATTCTCATTTTTATTGTCCCTTTTGATTAATTTTAAGGTTATGAATATTTCTCTGTGAGGTGTTTACGAGAGACTCATTTCTATTTTTTAAAAATTCAGAAATCGTTGCTTTGGTGGACTTTATATGGTTGCATAAAAGATATTCAATTTTTTTTATGAGTTTGTCAGATTATTGCTATGGCGTCTTTTTTTTTTTCCTTCAGTTTAGTGTTAAATTACTTACCTTGCTGCTAGTTGATTTTTTGGGTTTCTTTCTTCATTAATCAGCAATTTGAACTCAATTACCACGGTATTTTTTAAGAATTCTTAGCTACTATGTCCAGGTTCTACTCACTAGACTCATGCCCTACATGTTTATGGATCATTGCTGAACTTCCTGGTACCTTTGAAAAACAAACTGTAAACCAACATCTGTTTTTCATTGGTACCCTGTGAACTGGAAGCTGTGGGGATACGCATTGGGGGTTGGATTGTTGTTCATTACTGCTTATTATGAGATGCTGAGAATCAAACTTCTCCAAAGACTTGACAGAATAATGTCATAGCTTTGTTTTCTTTCAGACTCTTATGAAACAGTGGTCATATCTAAGCTTGAGAAGGATGTTAAAATAACAGCCAACCTTCAAAAAATTAAAACTAAAGTTGTCGATAGTAGTACTCCATGGATTCATTCTAAAATTAGTATCTCAGGTTTCTTATTATTTGGTGTTGCAAAGTTTGGGAAAAATAGAAATTAAACAACTGCTGTATTTAATAGAGCCAGTTCACCATGCCTGCATACGATAGCTGCCCATCTTCTGCTGTGGAAAGTTAACAACAATTGTGGCTTTCCCCCCCATACTCTAAAAATGAAGTCTGTTGTGGCAAACTCAAATTTGTCTTTTTCAGTGAGTGAGAAGTGGTGATTTTATTTTTTTATATCTATTGTAGTGCTGATATATTGAAAAAGTAACAAAATCACTTAGTTTTGCTGAATTTTATACTTGCAAATCTTCCAACATAATCTATTCCTGTGAGATTTTGCTAAAAGTAAGTCTCTCTAGAATCTTTTCACTCTGCAGCTTTCATCACTACTTGAGATTAGAAAGGTACCTTCTTGAAAGAAAAAATTCCTTAAAATTGACATTTTAGTTTAAGTCTAGCAAACTCAGTTTCAGATATGCTGTCCAAATAATTTTCTTTACTATGTTTTTCTATATAGTAGATTCCCATATCTTTAAAAATCTTTAAACCACTTTACTGAGGATGTGAAATAGTAGCTTTCTTCTTCTACTGGTATAGTTTTTGTCACAGAACAGAAGTCAAGACTTTTGTATGTTCTTACTTTTTCAATAATTCTTTGCAAATAGCATTTCATGGTGGAATAAGCTCCCCAGGGTCGCAGCACCAAGCCTGTCTGAGTTCAAAAAGTATTTGGACAATAGTCTCAGGCACATGGTGTGACTTTCGGGGTATTCTTTGCAGGACCAGGAGTTGGACTCGATGATCCCTGTGGGTCCCTTCCATCTCAGGATACTTTATGATTCTCTGCAATCTTTATTGTCCTTTTCCTCATCTGCAGAATGCAATTGCATCTATGTAGGATATAGATTACACATTTGTAGATGACTTATTGATACATCCTAGGAATTTTTAGAACAGTTATCTTTATACTTCACTGAATTACTCTTTTTGCCATCTTGCTATCAGTAAAGTGTTAAAATTTTGATGCTAATTGTCTGCAGCACTAGGGGGCAATTCTAACACCACTATTAGTGTGCTTTTCCACTTCTAAAAAGTGAGTATGCTTACAGAGCTGTAAAATACTCCGATCTGCTCAATATCACTTTGCTTTGACACTAGAAGGCAGATTTTCTGCCAGAGCTCCCAGACTGCAAAGTTAAATTCCAATTAGAAGATATACTTATATATTAAGGCAATTATCTTGAATGTTTCAAAGAGTAAGTTTCAATTTCTGGTGCACAAGAGGGTATTTCTTGGTCTAGGTATATTGATTTTTCTCAATATTCAGGTATATTAATATTTAACAAGTCCTTTGGCTCTTCAAAATGAAGTCTGAACTGTACCAGAAATGTCTGTATTGCATCGCCAGTAAATATAGCTCAGTTCTTTTCTGAATGATATGAACAAATAAGTAACAGTTCTGCTTTAGGCACACCAAGTCATTGATTGCGTGCTGTGGACATCACTGAAGAAACCTAAACACAGAAACTGTAACATGCTCTAGCAGTCCTATCTTAGGTGACTCCTTGTAGTGCTGATGATTTTTTTTTCCAGTGGCCACCTATTTTTAGAGCCTCAGTTTTAAGAACACATTCCATAAATGGTTTACTAATGGTATAGTGCAAAACCTGAATGTAGTGCAGCAGTATATGTTTACTTGACTGCAACAAAAAAGGATAATTTAAATTATGATCTGTGTAAGCAAGGCCACATATTTTATACCAAGAATGATATCCCAAATAACTGCCCATATTTTACAAGGTGATGAAGAAAGATATTTCTTTGCTATTAAGAAAACTTTAAGATCTCTGTGAAGCTTTACCCTGTGTACACGTGTCTTAAGGATGTGAAAGATAATCCTATTTAATCTAGGCTTTAGTTTAACTCCAATTGTGTTGGACTTTGAAAGTATAACAAACTTCAGAAATTATCAGACTGTGGACACAGAGTATTCATGTTCAATTTAAGTGAAGATCTTTGTTTCACCTTAAGGGGTGTGCCAACCTTCTACTTTAGAATAAGACAGATAAGACTAATTCTTTAATTCTCCAGTACCACCTCTCCATTCTGAACATCCTCGTCTTTTAAGTTCTGCCAGCTTGCTCCCAGTCATGTGCAAGTAAAACAAACAGGAATATGGTGGCTTACTCACGGTCCTGGAAGTGTCTGTGAGGCTTCCTGGGTGATGGGAGGGCACAGGCAGCCAGGCTGTGCCATGACAAGGAGGAGTAGTTGGCCTAAAGGTAGGCCAAGAAGTGCTCTTTGGGTCTCATGCTGTTTCAGGAGCTGGATCTATTAATAAATAGTCATGGCACTCAATACTAAGCCATGTGCAAGGTCTGGCGTGTAGATGCTGAGGCCACTGAGTAGCTAGATCACTTCTTCAGAGATGTGTCCCAAGTAACTGAGAGTGGAGGGAGTCTGTTCACCCACCATTCAAGCTTAATTAATAGTATGTATGGAAATGGGACTTGCTGCTTTCCATAATGCAGAACTAAAAATTGTTGGAGATCCTGCTCTTAAAAACAAAAAAGACTGAAATAAGGAGGTCAGGTCTCTACTGATCTGAATTAAAAATCATTGGAATTAGATCTTAAAATGAAAACACTAAAAGAAGGAGGTCAGGTCTCTACTGTTCTTATTAAAAAAAAGTAGAAAAATATTGCCAGCTAAACAAAGTTATTAATAGAAACAGGAAGGGAAGAAGGCACTTAAGCCCCATTTCTCAGTGGTATTTAAATATCTAGTTCTCACTAAAATTCTGTGAGTGTTATGCACCAGTATAAGACACCAAAGAGGATATGGACAATATTCTTCAAATCAATAAGTATTTTTATTTTCCTTCTTCTTAAGACTTTCTTTAGAATGTAAATATTTTTAATTTTATACTCAGTCTGTAGCACCCAGAAGAATAATATTTCCTCATGATTTTATATGCCTCTGGACAAACAAAAAACACCCCAAAATGATTCCGAAACTTCTTTTTTTTAGCTAGAAAACTGTAACATATATTGCAGATTATTTTTCAACTACAGAACAATATTCCCACTAATTCAATATTTTTATAAGAGGATGATAGCAACTAGTGCAGGTGAATACCTGTAAATGATTTCCTTTTATCTGTTTTTCCATTCCCTTCATAATGTGACTTATTTTAAAAAATACTTGGGTTTTTGAGAGAGGAAAAAAATAAATTGCACTAATGCTTTTTCTCAAAACACAATGAAAATACATTCACATTTTTCTCCTGGAAATAAGGGATGCTGAAACCCTTTCTCAGCAGATTTAAGGTATGATTTTGTCTTAAACCTCCATTGTTTGTGGAATATTCTGGAAACAGAAAAATAATGTAACAGATTGGGAGAGCCTGTAATCAACAGGTCAGAAAATCACCTGTAATAACAAGATTTAGAGTTAACATAAGCATTGTTTTGTCAGATGAACAGAGAACTTTCTGAAAGTCCTGTTATTACTGATCTTTTATTAACACATAGGAAGACTTCTTACAATTTAAAAGCTGAAAGAAACAGCAAATAATGTTTTGTTGCACTTGAATGGACTGCCTATAATAACCAAATTACCTATAACAAATTTCACTAATTCCACCTTACTATTCAATTGAACAGCAAAAGATTATGTGGGGTACAGTCTTGGGTAATTGTTGAAAGTGTTTTTCTTGATTTTTCACTGTATTCTTCTGTTTCTGTATATGTTATGCTTGATTGGAGCAAAAGGTGAGATTATAAATCATTAAAAAGTTGCTCTACATGATCACCTTCCAACAGCAACTTGCTGGAGTTGAACAGGGGAAATAAAAGGATTTATGAGGTGGCTTTGATTTATTTGCTTCATAGAACATAATCTGTATTTTGATGAACTGGTCAGTTCGTAGCAGAGTGAGCAATGAATGTAAGAGTTCGTAGTACAAACGAAGTTGAAATTACTGGGCCACAGAATTTCCATCCATGCAAGCAAATAACATGAGTATGTGTAATGTTTAATCACACATTAAATTGCAAAAGATAAAAATTTGAAGATATCAAAAGATCTCTCCTATATTCAGTACTGCTCCCACAAATGGATAGTTTCTCTGCCCACACAAAATCTTCCATTGCATTTTCTGACCATTAGAAGAGCAGGAAAGGGAAGATTAGTGGCAGAAACTTCAAGCTGATTGCAGTTCCTATAGGGTAATGACAAGGGCATTGAGGAAGTTCTTTTGAACTCTCAGTAATGTCCTCAATCTGTTAATTCCTCTCTCTCCCTCTCTCACATACATTCATATTCACTGTTCATACCCAGAGTTCACTGCCTGATATGACTGAATTTTTAATTAACCTTTTGTCCATTTTGCATTGTTATCTGTCTTTAGGGAAGACTTCTTGAAGCTTCTTCTAGTTAGGGTAGAAGACTAGGTGTACACATGCCCAAGTAATGGAGACAAAGCAAAAGTACTTATCAAATATATTGGTTAATTTAGCTTGATTCTGTGTTTATGTGGGAGAAATTAATGTCTGGCCCTAAATTCTATGAAGACATTTCTATGTAGAGTTGAGCTCTAGTACACATTTAATGACAAAATAGACAAATGTCTGTTCTATTCTCCACAACAAAAGTATTATGGTAGTTATAATTCTTAAAAAGGCATCAGTTTGTTGTACTGTGTTTATTCTCTGTGCCTGACAGAAACTAATGACAATGAAGTCATCAAGCCCACATAAAATCCCTCAGGAGGAGTCTTTGTCATTTGTTATTATTTCTTCTAATGCTTTGCAATGAATGATGAAATGGTTTGAAATAACACAAAAGAGAGCTCTGAATTATCTAAAACTGTCTAATGCAGTTGGGGCTTAGTATTTAAAATTACCTCTTGAATCACTGGAGGCATTAAATGGGATGTAAATGCATTTCATGTGCCTATAATTCTCAAAAAGAAAATGTTAGAAGTAAAGCTGAGATGGTTTGGTAACTGCTTGGGAATCTGAAGGATTAAGGAGAAGATAATTTCTTGCATTATTTATCAAGTATAAAATTGTGGAGAGAATCTTACTCTGCAAGCAGGAATTGCATAGAGTATTTTTAAATAGCAGCAAGAAATTGGTTTCGGAATGAAATGTTGATGCTCCTCAGGAGATTCTTTTTTAATGGAGAGGGTATGTTTTTATGAATGTGTTTTCTTTTTGTTCTAAATTGATTTAATTACATCGAGATTTTGTGTTCTGTTCCACTGAGTAAATTTCTCAAGGCCTTTAATTGCTGAGTAGAATGACTACTATGTGGCACAAAGAAATGGGTATGTTAAATTTTGAGACTGTTGATTTGCAAGTAAGATCATGAAAGGAATGAATGTTTTTAGCACCATGCTTTTTAAATACTGGGTCCCCTCACTGTACTTTTCAAGTGCATGCTATCAATCCCTTTTTCCTTGAATATACTCTGCCCCCAGGCAAAAGCAAGTGAACCAGCAAGCCTCTCAATTACTCTGCTGGTTGCAGCCCAGTTTCTTCTATGGATCTGCCTAAGTGTCTGCAGCATGGGTCACAGTTGACACTGGACTGTCGTGTCCTGCTGCTTCTCGGCAGGGAGCCACGATTCTGTTTAAAGCTGTGGAAACCACTCAGGCTGCCGTTCTGCTCAATCCTAACATCAGAGAGGAGCACAGGTGGTGTGTGGGCAGGTGGGAGGTGTACACATAAAAAAAGAAAAACAGTAGTAAAACAACAAGACTAAAATTCTGGGGGGGCTTTCTTTCACACAGCCCTCGTTAACAGGTGATGTTTCTTCAAGTATAGTATTTAATTTTAGATAATAAAAATAAAGATGAACTGATTTTGTCTATTGATTTTGATAATCCTCTCTGAACATTATTACTGATATGTAATTTATACCTTACAACAAAATGGGCTGCAACAAAAAATAGGAATCAAGAATTTGCTTGCGTTATCTTGTCAAATCTCTCCTTCATCCTAAAGATTAGAAAGAAAAAAGGGGAAGCCTCATGATTTTTATTTTGGCATTCTGCTTCCTGTACCATCCCACATTTTGTTGTTTCTAGAAGGTAATGCACTATATATGCATTAAGAAATTATTCAGGGTGACTCATGTCTTCATTTGCTACTGATTTTTTTTTTTGTCTAGTTCTAGCCAATATTTTTGCTGGGAAATACATAGCTTTAGTGGGTTCGATATTATTCAATTATTTTTAATCAGAATTTTTTGACTATTAATATTGATCTCCTATTTCCCAAGCAGTAATTTCTGGTGATGGGAGAATCTATTGAATTCTTGGTTCTAACTTCAGCAGCAGTTATAAAAATCATGTCATAACACAGAGCTAAAACAAGGAAGTTGAAGGATGGAAGTTTAATGTGTGATATGATATAAAATTTGCAATAGCACGTTTCCAATGTGTCACAGCATGGTGTTTCTCTCCCTTTTTCTGTGCTATCATCTCTAAAAAAAGTGACATTTGGTACTGAGCATCACAGCTTAGGAAATAGCATAGTTCACTGGGGGTTTTTGTATTTTATTGTCTTTCTTCTCTTTATTTTTATAGTAGTTATTTACTTTTGCTGGTCTATAAAACTTGCATGCCCAAGTAACAGCGGCAGAACAAAAGCACGTATTTGTATTGTGACAAACTCTGGGTCCAAAGAGATCTCCCTTACCCAAAGAACTGAAAAGAGATTGGATCTTTTCAGCTGGCAAACCAATTTGTTGAGAAAACTGTGTGTTAGTATTTACAGTGACACCTTGCTTCCTGAAGAGCCACGGGACTGCAAAATCCCTCATGTACTCATGTGTCATGCATTTCCTAGAACAACAACTTGATTTCCTGGATTTGAAAGTAACTGCTGACAAATATGTGGAGAAATTTGCTTTGGCAAGGCAAAGCAGTCACCAATTTATTTACTAGTGGATCTAATAAATGTAAATTTATTTCATGGTAAGAAAAAGAACCCTCTAGTTAAAAAAATTATGTGAAACGACTTGTTTTGTAACTGACGAAATAAATTATTTTGCAATATATATAGCACAACTACTTTGAATTCTTCTGCATTATTTTCAAACATTTCAGAAAATGTTACAAAAGAAGCTTGGATTGTTTCTAAAATGAGATGTTATCTTCCAGCTAGCATGACACAATGGAAGTCTGTACAGAGAAGGAAATTTTAAGGAACTGATAGGAAATTTTGACTTTTTTTTTTAAATTCTATTTTTCTGCCAGCTGTTCTGATTTGTTTACATTTGCAGGCCCCTTAAGCTGGTCTGTATCCAGTAGGAGTTCATATTATATATGATGTTTAAACAAATTACTTAGAAGTTGCAGTTTTTATAAGCCATTAATGGAACTGTAAACACGGTGAATATGTGGATCCATGGAAGTACAAGGAATTCAAGGACAAGTACCTGAATTTTCACTAGTTTTTTTTAGCAAAGTGTGATCATGTGAAGTATCACATGTATATGGATTTTGTAGTTTTGCCAGATAATATTTCCAGGTTCTTGTTCTTGTCATCATCTATATAAGATCTGTACAATGTTGTCAGTTATGCCTTATTTTCTTAGTACAGAATAATTTTAATTTGCCATTTAGCTGTGCTGTTCAGAAAAACTTTGCAAGTGATAAATATTTAAATGACTTTATAACTTGTTTATTTTAAATACTGAGGTTATTTACCCCACTTCTCAAGCTATTGGATTCAATGTTTGTAAGGTTTAGACAACCCTTGGAGAATTCTAAGACTGCATGTTCTTCATTAAAATGTATGCTGTTAACTTTATTACTGCTTAATTAAATGATGATTTCTTAATAGAAGGAAATTATTAATGCTTTCTCAGAGGACTGAAAAAGTGCTCTAGCTACTTATTTTGAATTTAGTCACTATAGGTGATGTCAGAATAAAAATCAGCACTCCTAAATGGATTTTTATTAATTGAGCAAAATTGAAAAGCTCTAATTATACTTTTTTATTATTAATGTGGCATAGATATGTGAATTATTAGTTGATAAAAAACGTTTGTAAACCTTGGATGTCTTATCCTGCAGTTTTACCAGAACCATGCCAAAAAAAGGAAGGGGAAAATGTTTTTTTTTTAAATAACATGATACTGGAACAACTTTCCCTTTGCTCCTACTTACATTCAAGCTCAGAGTGGTGACACCTCAGATCCGTACAGTCCAAGGACCTTCTAGTGGCATCCTAAGACTCAAAATGTTCTGTTTTTTGGAGAAAGATTGCCTTCCTTCTGGATGAGAACTTACTTTGGGAAGAAAGCAGTTTTAGTGGCATTCTGGTTTTGAAAGTTCCATTTCCACTGCAGAAATCTTTTTGGGATAGTGGGGCGCCATGGAATGATTGTGTAGGGTCTCGTGACGTGCCCCCCAGTGGTGCTGCCCACTGACCTACACACATTTGTGTGTCTGTCCTCCACAGGCAGTAAATTGCCTTGTCAAGGAACAGACACAAAAATACACCAAACTTGCTGAGGTCTAGGATGCTGTGATGGAAGGTCTTGAAGAGGGGCGAGAAGAGCCTCTAGCCTGTTCTCGTAGTATGGTTGTCAGGTGGTATTAGTTGCAGCATTTTTTAAATTCATCTTTGCTGGGCCACTGAGGAGTCTTCCCACTCAGACTAAATCTGGCCTATACAATATCACTGGTGGTAAATATGACATATGACAGTATGCTGTGGCACTGGCCATTTACACCTTCCATGGCATAAATATTCAGCCTAGTATTTTAGTATGAGCACAACCTAACTCAGGTATACCTCAGAACCCCTAAGCATTGTCAAGATCTCCTTACCTGACTGTGCACATGAACATATTTGAGAGTCAGATGTTATACCTGTTATATCTATTTCAGTTTTGGATGAAAAAAAAAAAATTCTTGACATCAGCAAAAAGTTAATGTCTTTCATTGAGCTTGCTGAAGAATCTCTATAAAATTCAAGAATTGGAAGAAACCTTTGGAAAGGTCTAAGAATTTGCTTTAATTAAATGTAGTCTTAATTTTTGGTAGGTGAAAATGAACTAGTTAGCCTTTGATACCGATGGTTGTTTTGTATCTTGATTTCTCCCTTTTATCTGCTCCTATGCAAAATATTACTTTCTAATTTTCTTTAGGCTGTAGATTTTTCTTTCTCAGATACTTTTTCGTGAACGGTTGTGTAAGATATGCTGTGTTTGTGAGATGAAAATATTGGAAGTGAATTTTTTTTTTGTTAAAGGCATTGCTTTGATTTTACCATAAGATTCATATTTTCCAGTTCAAAACAGAAAGTATCAATGGTACCAAGAAAAGGTTCCTCTCAGTTTACCTCAGCTAGAAACGCTGCTCAATACTATCATTACTATGATTTAAAAGGTATTTGACATTTCCTTTACAGCTGTTTCATACCTTTAGCTGTTACAGATCCAACAGATAAAGTCTGCAAATGTATGCTGAGACTTAGTTCAAAGTCTTCATTTTAAGAGTGATTTTGCAATGGTTTTTTTAATGTGGGTTAATACATACAACTGGATGGAAAATAGATTTCAATATACATGCAAATGTAATGCTTTTTTTCATGCTTTAGTAATGTTTATGGCAGTATAAGAGCTGTTTTAAGATGAGATTCAACGTGATAAACAGGGGGGAAGAAGGAAAAAAAGATGTTAATATGAACAGCTCATGGCTAAAAAGGATAATATTATGAATAAATATTGTGAAAGATTTATGACTCAAAAATGGGAACTTTCAAATGAAAAACAAATCTAAAAAAGCTCCCAGCTCTCAGTTTATGAAAGCTCTGTGGGATTGGAATTTAAAGGTAAAAAAAAAAAAGCACATTAAGGATCAGTGATCTCTTATTGCAACTTTTAAATATGCCTATTTGAGGACTGCCTCCGTCCTTCAGTTTATGTGTGCAACATAATGTTTATCATTTTTTTCCCCTCATTTCATCACTGAAATGGGGAATCTAATTTTACTGGAAGATGTTCCAAGACGCTCATGAAATATTGTGAAATGGATATATATGTTGTCACTGGGCTTCCCTCATCTCCCCAAGGCAGACTTCTGACACACACTGTGTATCCCTTATCAGCATTACAGGTTTCTGTTGCATGTTCTACTCTTGCTTCATGTTTGGAATTTCTAGGAACCTGCACAGTTGATCACAGAAGACCCTTTTTACCTTAAATGTTGTGAGCGTTCCTGAATTTAAATAAATAATGGTAAAGGAGACTAAAACTGAAAGTTAATTTAAATGAATGCAACAGCAGGCTATATAGACTGTCATATTTCTCTGTCACTGATGCAATATTTTACTGAAGCTGAACCACGTGCACTTGAGACACAGATTTATGTCAATTAAAATGTATTCCAAAACAGGTGTGAGAAACACCAAGGGAAGATGAAGTAAAAGTGCAAGATTCTAGATGTTCTTGTTGGATTTCTCTCTGTTCCTCTCTCTCCCTCTTTCTCCCCTTTTCTTGCTCTCCCTCTTTCCCCCCTTTTCTTTCTTTCCCTCT